>JADFUC010000368.1:0-7500 GCA_019722365.1 Lithospermum erythrorhizon
ATCATTGTCATGAATTCAGTTACGTATTTAAAATCCAAATATCTTCATCAAATATCTTCATTTCGAATTCAATTGGATTCGAGATGAAGTAATGTATTATATTAATTATAATGTTTCAATCAAACCGGATATTTTAATGATTCCCATGTTTGTATTTCAAAAGGGATCCCCAGATGATTGGAATTTGATTATAACCAAATTCTTCCAAAATTTTCTATTTCTCACAAAATCAACGAGTTCTTACTAGACTTATAGATTGATACTGAGGAATACCGGACCTTTTATTTTAATTTTGTTTTTATTTTATCGACTCGTTTCATATCACGGCTCAGGCCTTAAAAATAGGTGAAGTTTCTTCTTGCCTTTCGAAATATAAAGAAGTAATCGATTGACCCATTGACAGAAATTCCACGAAACACCTTTTCGAAAGACTAAAAAAAACGATTACTAGATTCTTTTTTTAGACCATATCCCTTTTCCTTCATTGATTTTATTCTTTTGGTAGATACCGAGATTCGGATTGGAAATCCTAAAAAATAGAGTAATTCGAATCATAAGAATAAGACGATTCTGATTATTTCAGATTAATCAGAATATAAAGAACAAGTAAGATGAAGTAAATAAGAGGAATGGGGTCTCTAGTTCAATTCCATATGTGGAATTGATATCCCACATATATCAAGATAATATTGTAGATTACATCAATCTAAACCTCTGTTTAGATACTGAAATTACTACTTTTTTAGATTGTACAACTTTATTACACTACAATAACACTAATAGCTAGATAGTATGTGGTAGAGAAAATTTACTCTATTTCTTTCTTTTACCATACTATCGAATCTCATAAGGCATCTTTAATTATAGTCCGTTCATTTAAGACACGAAATGGGAATCGCTTTTCACACTTTTCATTTCAGTAGATTTAATGTTTTTATTGTTAAGGGCACCGGAACTAGAGTTTCAGAACTTCAAACTTAATAACTAACTAATTATTTTTTGACTAACAGGTTTTTTTGCATGTAAATGATAAGTAGAAAAGCTTGATAGGAACTAGAATGAATAGTGCGTGGCAATAAATGCAAAAGAATATTAACTTCCATAATCTCATCGTTTTTTACTTCACAATAACTTTCGGGATTTGGTCCCATAGAGAGGAATGTCCTTTTTGCCTTTATTTTAATTCAATAAAAATCTCTCGATTATCTTGAATCCGATCAATATCATGAATAACAATATAGGAACTATCAAATCAATTCGTTGTCGAGAATGGAATAGTATAACATAGGAAATTGCTTTTTATCCATAGCGAATCAAACTTGGATTTTTGACCACCAATTCCTTGATTTCTCACCCATTCCTTTCTTTTTTTCTCTAACCTACTTTACGTCTTCCTTTTCTTGTACAAGAGAGAAAATTGTTATCTATTAAGAAATATCATCAGATTTCACTTCCATCAGTTACATAGTTACAAACCCAAACAAAGAAAAAAAAAAGAAAGATCCCCCCCTTGTTTTGGGAATGAAAGCCCCCAGCCCCTTTCATAAAAAAAGGAGAGATTAATTGATGCATTTATTGGATCCGTCGGGACTGACGGGGCTCGAACCCGCAGCTTCCCGCCGCCCGGCAAAGAGACGATGCTCTGACCAATTGAACTACAATCCCAGGGGAAATGAGGGATCTAGCAAGAAAATTTGGTCTTTTTTTATCTCTGTATCCAGAGTATTTCTGAAGACAGGGGGTTATACCACCTCTTGGTAAATTGGCGAATTTTTTGGGCCGAGAGCTGGATTTGAACCAGCGTAGAGCATAATGCCAACGAATTTACAGTCCGTCCCCATTAACCGCTCGAGGCATCGACCCAGGAAGAATCTTTTAGACTTTTTTGGTAATCCATGATTAACTTCCTTTTCGTAGTACCCTACCCCCAGGGGAAGTCGGATCCGCTGCCTCCTTGAAAGAGAGATGTCCTGAACCGCTAGACGATGGGGGCCTAGTTGCCCAATCGGTATCATACTATGATATAGTATGAACAGTTTTTTGAAATTGTCAATATAATGGAATGGTATGATTAAACCCGAGGGATCTTTTCGCTTCCCAGAATTGCATAGAATTTTTTTAATTTTTTATTCAAAGAAGCCACCCGCCCTAGGAGTCTACTGCATGTACTTATGCATGTATATATAATATGTTTATATAGTCTTTTTTACATAAGTGACTAACTACGGAATTAAATCAAACAGGCCCTTTTAACTCAGTGGTAGAGTAACGCCATGGTAAGGCGTAAGTCATCGGTTCAAATCCGATAAGGGGCTTTAGTTTTTCCTAAAACTCTATCCGTAGTATTCATATTTGAAGGGAGAATCAAGATCAAAAAAGAAAAAAAATAGCTAATCGGATAATACGTTATCCTTATATTAAGTTATAGTAGTTCTAATTGTTCAATAAATTCTAATTATTTTATTAGAATAATTAGAAATAAGTCACCTGGAATCACTAAATATTCCTAAACAAAAAAAAAAAAAAAAAGAAAAATAGAGTGGACCTGACCATTTGAATGAAGCTCTATCCGCTATTCTAATATTCAAATTCGATAGGAGATGAAATTCAAAGAGGTGACCTCTTATTTTTACTTTCATTTCTTGGGGATATGAAAGAATTTGTCGATATTTCAAATAAAATCTTCTTGTTCTATATAAAATATAGGACAAAATTGTTTATTCCGTTCCCCCACAGAGAAGGGTTTCACAAAAAGTCATTTACACTACCTTTCTTTGATTACAGATCAATATGAATATATATCTATATAAGTATATTTTGATATGTACATTTCTTAGATCATGGCTTCATGTACCAAAAAATCTTTCTATATCGCTGTCTTTGTTCCTACGGTGTGATGGAAAATGGATGCGAGAAAGAGACTTTCACTTCCAGTTTCCTATTTTTTTTATTGAATAGGAAATTCTCTTTTTTTCTAACAGATAAAAAAAGCTTTTGACCTAATGAAAGATATACTCTAGAGTTTAGATTTATCTGAAGGAAAGGTATATATAAGAAGAAGACGATAAAATAAAATGAAAAAATTAATAAAAAACGGTAATAGTTTTTACTATCCATAGAAATTTGAAGAATGTATAAATATCTTTATGTTTCTCAACTTTTAATGGAACAGGAGAGTCTGAGATATTAGGTTGGTGAGGATCACTTTTTAAGTTCTTTCCAAGGATTCAGCTATCTTGAGTCATAAGAAGACAATTCAAGGTTCGTATGTTTAGTCAAAGGAATAATCAAATTGAGTTTGTAAGTTTACCTAGGTCGGTTTACGGACCACGCCTAAGGAACTTTTTATCTTCGAAAACCCATTGGAAGGGGCAGTGCGGGAAAAAATGATACAGAAAGATCCGAATCTTCGGACGCCCCGAAAATGCTATGAGGTGCTGGAAATGGTCGAAGTAGTTGAACAGGAGGATCACTATGACTATAGCCCTTGATAGGGTACCAAAGACGAAAATGATTTATTTGATATTATGGATGACTGGTTGCGGAGAGGAACCGTTTCGTTTTGTGAGCTGGTCCGGTCTATTACTCTTTCCTTGTGCCTATTTCGCTGTAGGGGGTTGGTTCACAGGTACAACCTTTGTAACTTCATGGTATACCCATGGATTGGCTAGTTCCTATTTGGAAGGATGCAATTTCTTAACCGCTGCAGTTTCTACTCCTGCTAATGGTTTTAGCATTCTTTGTTGTTACTATGGGGTCTGAAGCTTTAAAAGGAGATTTTACTCGTTGTGGTGTCAATTGGGGGAGTCTATGGACTTTTGTTGCGCTCTCCATGGCGCTTTCGGACTAATAGGTTTCATGTTACGTCAATTTGAGCTTGCTCGATCTGTTCAATTGCGACCTTATAATGCAATCGCATTCTCTGAGATTCCAATTGCTGTTGTTTTGTTTCTGTATTTCTTATTTATCCGCTAAGGTCAGTCTGGTTGGTTTTTTGCGCCTAGTTTTGGCGTAGCAACTATATTTCAGTTCATCCTCTCTTTTTTCAAGGGTTTCATAATTGGACGTTAAACCCATTTCATATGATGGGAGTTGCCGGTGTATTGGGCGCTGCTTTGCTATGCGCTATCCACGGCGCTACTGTAGAAAATACTTTATTTGAAGATGGTGATGGTGCAAATACATTCCGTGCTTTTAACCCAACTCAGGCCGAAGAAACTTATTCAATGGTCACCGCTAACCGCTTTTGGTCTCAAATCTTTGGGGTTGCTTTTCCAATAAACGGTGATTTACATTTCTTTATGTTATTTGTACCAGTAACCGGTTTATGGATGAGGTGCTCTTGGGTAGTCGGTCTGGCGTTGAACCTACGTGCCTATGACTTCGTTCTCTCAGGAAATTCGCGCAGCGAAGATCTAATTTGAGACTTTCTACACCAAAATATTCTCTTAAACGAAGGTATTCGTGCTTGGATGGCAGCTCCAAGATCAGCCTCATAGAAACCTTATATTCCCTGAGGAGGTTCTACCACGTGGAAACGCTCCCAATGGAACTTCCTTTGAAATAAGTGACCAGAAAAACTACCGGTTTCGCTTGGTGGGCCAGGAATGCCCGACTTATCAATTTATCCGGTAAAGCTACTAGGGGCTCATGTGGCCCATGCTGGATGTCGTATTCTGGGCAGGAGCAATGAACCTATTTGAGGTGGCCCATTTTGTACCAGAGAAACCTATGTATGAACAAGTTAATTTGCTTCCTCACCTAGCTACTCTAGGCTGGGGGGCCAGGTCCTGGGGGAGAAGTTATGGGCCTTTCCATACTTTGTATCTGGAGTACTTCATTTAATTTCCTCTGCAGTATTGGGCTTTGGCGGTATTTATCATGCACTTTTGGGACCTAAACCCTTGAAGAGAATCCTTTCCATTCTTTGGTTATGTATGGAAAGATAGAAATAAAATGACCACAATTTTAGGTATTCACTTAATCTTGTTAGGTCTAGGTGCTTTTCTTCTAGTATTAAAGGCTCTTTATTTTGGGGGCGTATATGATACTTGGGCTCCTGGAGGGGGAGATGTAAGAAAAATTACCAACTTGACCCTTAGTCCAAGTATTATATTTGGTTATTTACTAAAATCTCCCTTTGGAGGGGAGGGGTGGATTGTTAGTGTGGACGATTTAGAAGATATAATCGGAGGTCATGTATGGTTAGGTTCCATTTGTATACTTGGTGGAATCTGGCATATCTTAACCAAACCCTTCGCTTGGGCTCGACGCGCATTTGTATGGTCTGGAGAAGCTTACTTATCTTATAGTTTAGCGGCTTTATCCGTGTTTGGTTTTATTGCTTGTTGTTTTGTTTGGTTCAACAATACCGCTTATCCTAGTGAGTTTTATGGACCCACTGGACCAGAAGCTTCTCAAGCCCAAGCATTTACTTTTCTAGTTAGAGACCAACGCCTTGGGGCTAATGTGGGATCCGCTCAAGGACCCACTGGTTTAGGTAAATATTTAATGCGTTCCCCGACCGGAGAAGTCATTTTTGGAGGAGAAACTATGCGTTTGGGATCTGCGTGCTCCTTGGTTAGAACATAAGGGGTCCAAATGGGTTGGACTTGAGTAGGTTGAAAAAAGATATACAACGGCAGAACGTCGTTCCGCAGAATATATGACTCACGCTCCTTTAGGTTCTTTAAATTCCGTGGGTGGCGTAGCTACCCGAGATCAATGCAGTCAATTATGTCTCTCCTAGAAGTTGGTTATCTACCTCTCCACATTTTGTTCTAGGATTCTTCTTCTTCGTAGGTCATTTGTGGCATGCGGGAAGGGCTCGTGCAGCTGCAGCAGGGTTTGAAAAAGGAATTGATCGTGATTTTGAACCTGTTCTTTCCATGACCCCTCTTAATTGAAATAAAACAGGAAATCCAATGCTTGGAGTAGGAATCGCTTTGATTCTATCATACATATTAGGATCGGGTCATATTTAAAAAGTATTCCTTTCTTTTTTTTTTTAACTCATTTATATCTAATCCATTTTCTGGCTTGGCTAGGTGGGATAGCCGAGCCCTTCCCCTTTCTTTATTATGATATTAGTCCAAACAAAACCAATCAAAAAAAAAAAGAAATTTATTTAATGAACAAAAAGGGAGAGAGAGGGATTCGAACCCTCGATAGTTCTTTGTTCAAAACTATACCGGTTTTTCAAGACCGGGGCTATCAACCACTCAGCCATCTCTCCGAAAGACAATTTTTATTTTATTCCGCAGAATAGAACATGGCCATAGGGTAGACACTACAACTATCTGTAAAAAAAAAAGCCCGGGTGTGGTAAATTTACCGGTCTGGCCCTGGCCTAGCCTATCTATCTATATTATCTATATAAAACTAGATAGTGTGCCCCTTAGCTGAAAATAAAAAAACAAAATTCCATGTCTTGGATCTATGTATGACTAAAGCAGTAAGGGGGGTAGTAATAAGTTATATAGAATTAATGAATAGATTCGTGGTAAAGTAAAATCCCCGGACGGTGTATTTTATTACAAATTTTGGATAGAGGGATCAAATGGTATAGTTCATTTGTTGGTAGCGTGGAGGATTAAAAGCATGACTCTTGCTTTCCAATTGGCTGTTTTTGCATTAATTGCTACTTCATTAATCTTATTGATTAGCGTACCCGTTGTATTTGCTTCTCCTGATGGTTGGTCAAGTAATAAAAATGTTGTATTTTCCGGTACATCATTATGGGTTGGTTTAGTCTTTCTAGTAGGTATACTTAATTCTCTTATCTCTTGAAGCTATTCGTCCCAGACCCCAAAAGACCCCCAGTTTTTTCTCTTTTGGGAGACACATTCCAAGTGAATATAAGTCCCTAAATAAAAACTTAAATTTAGAGGGGTCAAACTTATTACAAACTTCTTGAATAAAAAAATACAAATAATAAAATTCTTGTAATCTCCCTGAAAAGCGTCTCTAGCGGCACTGCACAAATATGATCCACATATATATCATATATATGTGTACAGATTCATATCCAAAGAAAATGCGGATATGGTCGAATGGTAAAATTTCTCTTTGCCAAGGAGAAGATGCGGGTTCGATTCCCGCTATCCGCCCAAAATAGACTTCTTTTTTGACTATGATCAGCGGTTTGGTATAGTTGCCCGTGATAGTATAGTGATTCTACCCCCACCCCCAAAGGGGTTAATTGAATTTAGATTAATTAAATTACTAGTTAACAGAGTCAAACCATAATTTATTTAGCCAAAACAAGACAAGATGTTGGGGCAGGATTTGAACCCGTGACCTCAAAGGTTATGAGCCTTGCGAGAATCTGCTACCCCGCGCTGAATAGAAGAACTGAAAACTAATAGACAAAAGTATTGAATGCACCCTTTTACCATTCTGTTCAAATAGAATAGTCCATTTATACAGAATGGTAAAGAGAATCCCTTACGATCATCAACCATAGAAATTAAATGAAAGGTTGAAAATCCTTACCAACGA
>JADFUC010000368.1:12500-17500 GCA_019722365.1 Lithospermum erythrorhizon
GTTCGGATCTATTATGACATATGCATAGAGCTCAACGGACCTTTGAATCTTGTTTGGGGGCTTTAATTCAGGCAAAGGACTTTTTACAACTAGTGTACATTAAAATCTCAATTATTAGTTTTTAAATGGAACTACCTCATCTTTTTTACATAGAAGATATTTACATTACTCTATTCCAAATCGCGCGAGCAACCATTTATACATGCTAATATTTAAGAAAAATCTGTTTAATAAAAAAAGAAAAAAAATCAATTTTGTATTCTCTCTGTGTCTCCTTTTTTCTCTTATCCCTACAAATACAAAATACGGGATGAAATAGAAGGTTTAGAAGGGATATAATGAAATTCTTTGATTGCTTCTTCCCAAGAAAAAGGAATGATCCATTTTTTTTTATTTGACTGATAGGTCCAACAAACAATTAATTCTAACAAATAAAATATTTAGAACTTTGATAATGAAAATCTAATAAATAAACGGCATCTTCTTTTATTCAAAACGTCTCGTGATCTTCAACCAATTATGTGCTTCAATATAATTTTCCAGGGTAAGCGTGATAGCCTGTTTCCAATACTCAGCGGCCCAGTCAATAAACCTCCGCAATTCCAAATCTCCCTGCTGAATGGCCTGTTCTCCACTAGTTGGAATAGGCAGATTCCTTCCCTTAGAACCGTACTTGAGTTTCCTATCTCATACGGCTCAGTAATCAATTCTTTTGGTGTCCCCTTTTTAATCTATTATATCTAAGGAATGAGATTTATCATGGATCTATCTGGTTAACCAAAAAAAGAGGTTAATTTGATGAGTTTCAAACTAAAAATTAGATTAATAATTTTTGTTTAGTTTTATCTTTTTTCCCACCTTCAGAAGAATAAAGCATAGGTATTTCTACTATCATTAGAATTTTCTGAAAGAAGATAACTATCTCAGTTTCATATAGAAATTTCTATAGAATCATGAAAAGACTTTCCTTCAAAAGAAAAAGACTTACTATCTTTGGGATCTGATCCTACACCGCTGCTCAAGACTTTGATGGATCAACTCTATTACATAAGTTGATTCCTCATTTTATCTCACATCATGAGATAAGTATATATCCCATGATGCCATAAAACTCATCAGGCAGTTATTATTGTATCGGCCAAAAACCCGCTAATTAATCTTTACGATGCTTCCTCTATCAATTAGATCCTTTCTTATCCATAGAAAAAGTAGCTAGGCATATTAATTTCTTCATATTTCGACTTCTATGAAGTTTCTTTTTTTGCTACAGCTGCTAAAATCGTTGTTTTAGACGATGCATATGTAAGCCTTTTTTTTGAAATATTTACTAGAAAATTGGATTTTCTTTATTTTTTATTTCTATAATGGAATAGTCGCACGTATTGACCAGATCACGGCCATATTATTAAAGCTTGTGGTAGAACGGGTTTCGTTCTGAATTGCTCGAAAATAATATTCAAAGCTTTCGTATGTTCTCCATTACTTGTGTGGATAAGACCTATATTATAAGTATAACTTCGATCATAGGGATCAATCTCTAGTCGCATAGCTTCATAATAATTCTGTAAAGCTTCCGCATAATTTCCTTCGGATTGAGCTGACATCCGTTACGGTCGTTATTCAATTAAAAGAATCTCCGTTTCAGAACCGTACGTGAGATTTTCATCTCATACGGCTCCTCCCTTATGTGCATAATGAGAATTATATATGGAATCTAAATCAAACAAATTCAAATCTTCTCATTATGAACTGATTAGGGCTAGTGTTTTTACAAGAAATCTCTAGCCAACCACTAAAGAGATCTTTTTTAACATTAAAAGGTGTTCGGCCTAAATGAAATGATAACTCCTGCCATTTTGTTTTCCAACGCCTCCAAATTTCGGAATTAGTCACTTCAACAGCCTTCGATGGTTCTACGGGTATCAAAGTACGAACGAGATGGATGTTCACTGTCCCCAACCATTCTTTTATTTTAGTCCCGAACCCGATAAGGAAAAGGGTAATTTATAACAAAGTTTTGTGTTGTTGATTCCTAGGTGTGTGCTTCTTTTCTATATGCTACCTATCGGTACTAGTGGGTAGGATTAACCTGTAATACAGAACCTCTAGGTGAAACCTTGCGCTCAATACTAGAATCCATAATTGAAACATAGTATCTGAGGTTGCATTAATGAGGATGAACGACAGAAGGAATTGTTCTATTTGCTTTACAAACTGCACCTTCAGCAGACGTAGATTTCTTTACAAAATTTTCTCAATTTCGTTTCTTTCTCCTAACACTAAAACAAATAAATATAAAATCAATAAAAAAAATCAAACCACACCATCTCTGTAATAGGTAAATGCCTCTTTTTCTCCTGAAGTTGTCGGAATTATTCGTAATAAGATATCGGCTACAATTGAAAAGGTCTTATCAATAAAATTTCCATTTATCCGCGATCTAGACATAGGTAGAAATCCATTCTATAATTCTTCTCATTATCTCTCGTAGGAAAATGATCCCACAAAGAAAAGAATTGTACAGTACGAAATAACATAAAAACAGATAGAATTTCTTATAAAAAAAAGATGGACTTTCTATTCCAATTCTGCCCTTTTTATGGAAAAATAAAATGTTTAGACGATTCCATTTCATACTAATAGGAAGTAGTATATCAAAGGAAGGGAAATAGTATGATTTCATTGAAGTTGCAGATTCGAAAAACTTGATCAATTTAGATGGAATTCTGCTACAAAGAAGAAAAAAGATCGAATAATCATTCGATAGATGAAAATAGAATAACTGCCCTATTTTGTCCTGTGTGTGCATAGCCGGTATACAATCAAATAGAAAATGTTTTCTAAATTACTATCTAAATTACTAATAATGTGAGGGGTAAGGCTTTGTTGTTGAGAACTCTAAAACAGGAATGGAATTTGATAATTTTTATGGTATGAAATCACAGTATATAGATTTATATATTTATATATAGTATATATATATAATTTAAAGGTCTCCGTTAACCATAGTCTAAAAACTTCAGACCCATGAATCAATTCATTCGTTTCTATTTGCTAGTTTAATCCGTTAATTTTTTTTAACAATTTTTTCGTAATGAAAACATATCCCCGAACATAGAAGAATCATTTCTTTGATGATAAATTTTCTATTTTGATAGTTTTGATAGCTATTATTTATAATTAAAATACATAGGTCATACCTATCGAATCATATATAATTTAATATGAATGACTCGCTATTCACTCGGTTTTGGGGTCATAATCTCATTGTAGGAGATGGCCGAGTGGTTCAAGGCGTAACATTGGAACTGCTATGTAGGCTTTTGTTTACCGAGGGTTCGAATCCCTCTCTTTCCGAATCTTCACTTACTTGACCGATTTGACTAAAAACAAATAGATACCTTAGTTAGACCTTTCTTTAATAATATGGATTGGATTCTTTATTCTGAATTGCTGTGACGCGTAAAATACTACAAATATAGTAAAAATACTGAAAAATAAACGAAAAAAGGTCCTTCCCTTATGATATATAAATGGGAGAAAGTTTGGACCAATATAGTGTCTTTTTATTTACTTCGCCTCATCGAAAGGAAAGAAAGTTGTCGAATGTTATTTATTTTCGTTAGGTTTAAGTCTGACGAGAATAATATTCTACGACTAACTTAATTCATTTATTTCAAAACTGACATTTACTATCTATTTGATTGACTAATCCTTTATATTCGAATGGGTGAAGGGTCAAATGGTTTGGCAATCCCTGGGAGGAGATGAATGGATAGAATTTTTTGAATCAGAGTTCTGGATTTTGTTCATCCTTCGCTGTAATCATATCTTGGGGTTTGCAGCGATAACTTGAAACATATCTACTATGCGACCATTAACTAAAATATGTCTGTGGTTAACTAATTGACGGGCTGCGGGAATAGTTGAAGCCATACCCAATCGAAAAAGAATGTCAGACGCACATTTCAAGTAATTGTAGTAAAACTTGACCTGTTGAGCCCTTGGCTTTTCTGGCGATACGAACATATTTAAGTAATTGTCGTTCTGTAAGACCATAATAAACGCAATTTTGTTTTCTTCTGGGCAGAATACGATATTGAATTTTTCCCGGAACGCGATTGGTTTCTAAGATCACTCCCGGGTCTGGGCCTTTTAGTTAATCCTGGTAAAGCCCCAGTCAGCGTATTTTTTGAAACGAGGTCCTCTGATAACGTGACATAAGACTCCCTAATTGTAATAAATGGAATTCTTATTTATATTGATTTTCTATTTATAAAATATTAAAAAATTATATTTTATAAAATAACAACCCTAAGCTAAAACTAGACTGAATGAAGCAGAAAGTTTACTGAAGTAGTGTACTATAAAGAAAAAGAAGAATGAGATAGATTGGATAAATATCGAAGCCCTCTCTATTATATAGAGAAAAAGATATTTTCCTGACATAATTAGAAATTCCTATAACTTAATAAATTCAAAATTCATAACTTTTGAAAAAAAGGAAATACTTTTCAATATTCTTTGATTTCAAGAAGTCTCAGTCATGGAAAATTTGGAATAAAAAATGGGAGAAAGCCGACTATCGGAATCAGACAAATGACCATCGCATTACAAATGCGATGCTCTAACCTCTGAGCTAAGCGGGCCTACATAACAGAAATTTTTTTATAGATAGAATCCTAAAAATCTTAGTTATTCATAATCTATACTATAGATAGAAAAGAATAGCCAATTTCAAATAAGGATTAAGATAATATATTATATAACATAAGAATTCATATATCATTATATAATTATATTTCTTTATCAAATTCTAATTAGATAGTGATAGTCAAATTTTCTTTTCATTTTTGAATCAAATGTCATTTAAATTCTTTTTCTTACACTTCTGTGTTTGATTTAGATTTCTATTTAATTTATTTCGAGTCAGATAATTTCAGTTTAATAGATATAACTAATGAGACATTCAATAAAAGATTAAAGTTAAAACAAAAAAA
>JADFUC010000368.1:22500-33303 GCA_019722365.1 Lithospermum erythrorhizon
AAATCCAATAGTAGGTGGGAACTTATTTAAGATACCCTTGACTGCGGTATCTATTAAGTTTTCAACCCACCCTCTTCCGTTTAAATTTAATTAAAATTGATTTTTTTTCTTTTTCTCTCTATTCATTTTTAATTTTTTGTTCAAAATGGAATTTTGTCGAGTAAACGCAATCAAAGCAGAATACAATCAACAACAACAAAATGGGGTTCAGAAAACAGAATTTCTTTTAATTATTCAGACACTAACTAGTTATGAAATCACCGCATTCGTTGATAGCCTCTACTCGCGTCTAGCTCGACGGAGGAAACTAGATTTGCCTCAATTGTTTATCTTTTCCTTCAGCTTTTCTCAAATTAGCTTCCCGCTATTTCAAAAGTTTGCTGAGCTTCTTGTGGATCAATGTCACTACCTCTCTCCGCATCATTTACTAAAACAGTGATCTCATTACTCCCTACTCTAGCAAAACCGCCCATCAGAGCCATCGTTACCCATTGGTCAGTAAGGCGTATTCTCAAAATACCTATATCTACAGCTGTGGCAATAGGGGCGTGGTTTGGTAATACGCCAATTTGACCACTATTTGTAGATAAAATGATTTCTTTCACTTCTGAATCCCAAACAATTCGATTGAGTCAATACACAAAGAATTTAAGGTCATTTCTTCAAATTATGCCATTTCTAAGTTCATAGCTTTCGCGGTAGCTTCATCGATATTACCTACCAAATAAAAGGCCTGCTCAGGAAGACCATCTAATTCTCCGGAAAGGATCAATTGAAACCCTCTAATTGTTTCTGCTAGACCTACATATTTTCCTGGAGAACCGGTAAATACTTCTGCTACGAAAAAAGGTTGTGATAAGAAACGCTCAATTTTTCTCGCTCTTGCAACGATTTAAACGATCCTCTTCAGATGTAACCCAAGGATAGCTATAATGTCCTGAAGTTCTTTGTAACGTTGTAAAGTTTCCTTTACCCTTTGCGCAGTTTCATAATGTTCTTCACCAACTTGATCGAGGTTGGTATGGTTGACGTTGAATCTAAAGGATCTGCTGGATAGATTCCCTTGGCTAATCTCTTGATAGTACGGTAGTAGCATCTAAATGTGCAAATGTCGTAGCAGGAGCAGGAATACAGTTAAATCATCTGCAGGTATAAACTGCTTGAATAGAAGTTATGGATCCTGCTGGTAAGTAATTCTTTCTTGCCAGAAATGCCATTTCGGTACTCAGGGTAGGTTGACCCGGCGGAAGGCATTCTACCCAATAAGGCCGATACTTCGGATCCTGCTTGAACGAAACGGAAGATATTGTCGATAAAAAGAAGTACGTCTTGTTCATTAACATCCCGGAAATATTCTGCCATAGTTAGGGCAGTCAAACCAACTCTCATACGAGCTCCCGGCGGTTCATTCATTTGGCCGTAAACTAGAGCCACTTTTGATTCTGCAATATTTTCTTCATTAATAACTCCAGATTCTTTCATTTCCATGTAGATCGTTTCCTTCACAGTACGTTCACCCTCCCCCAAATACGGATACACCTCCATGAGCTTTGGCAATATTGTTAATCAATTCCATAATAGTACTGTTTACCCACTCCAGCTCCCCGAATAGTCGATTTTTCCTCCACGGCGATAAGGAGCTAAAAGATCTACTACTTTAATTCCTGTTTCAAAATCGATAATTTTTGTATCTAACTGTATAAAAGCGGGCGCGGATCTATGAATAGAGTGTTGTACGGGTATCTACAGGACCTAAATTATCAACAGGCTCCCCAAGCACGTTGAGAATTCGTCCCAGAGTTGCTCCACCAACCGGAACATAGGCAGCTCCTGTGTGTGCCCATTCCCCTCGTTAGACCATCTCTGTAGCACTCACTTAGCTACAGCTCTAACTCGATTATTTCTAATAATTGCTGTACCTCACAAGTCACATTAATTGGTTGACCAACGGTATCTCGACCTTTAACTACAAAGGCGTTATAAATATTAGGCATCTTGCCAGGCAGAAAAGGCCCATCTAGTACCGGACCGATGATTTGGACGACACGCCCCGGAGTTATTTTTCAACGCCGACCCCAGAACCAGAAGGAGTAGGATTGATTCTCATAATAAATAAAATGTGTCAAATTTTTTTTGCGAAATTATCGAATTCAAAATAAATGTCCGATAGCACGTTGATCAGTTAATTCAATAATAGAATATAGGAGGTAGTACTTTCTTTCTTGGTACCATCAATTGAATTAAATTCAATTGTTTATTTATTCAATCTTCAATAGTGAATTTTCAAGTTCAACCACTTTTTTTGAATCTCAAGTGGATGAATACAAATCTTGAGAAAAGTCTTTCATTTGTCTATCATTATAGACAATCCGATCTATATTATCTATTCTATGGAATTCAAACCTGAACTCTATTTAATTACGATTCATTATTTCTATCTCATTCTATTTTCTTAATTTTTGATTTCAGGATATCGATTTACGCCTAGCCTATTTTCACATCTAGGATTTACATATACAACATATATCACTGTCAGGGTTAATTTCTTATTATTTTAGGTTGCGGGTATTTCGATAAAAAAAAAAAAAAGATAAAAAAGAAAAAGGGGGTTGCGCTATATATATGAAAGAGTATACAATAATGATGTATTTGGCAAATCACCCGGTCTAATATCTGGTTAGTTGATAATATTCGTTCAAAATTTTGTGAAAGATTCTTGTGAAAAGTTTCATTAAGAGCTGATTCGCTCGCGTCGAGTAGACCTTGTTGTTGTGAAAATTCTTAATTCTTAAGTTGTAGGGAGGGATTTATGTCACCACAAACAGAGACTAAAGCAAGTGTTGGATTCAAAGCTGGTGTTAAAGAGTACAAATTGACTTATTATACTCCTGAATACGAAACCAAGGATACTGATATCTTGGCAGCATTCAGTAACTCCTCAACCTGGAGTTCCTCCTGAAGAAGCAGGGCCGCAATGGCAGAATCTTCTACTGGTACATGGACAGCAGTGTGGACCGATGGACTTACCAGCCTTGATCTCGTTACAAAGGGCGATGCTACCACATCGATGCCGTTCGGGAGAAAATCAATATATGTTATGTAGCTTATCCTTTAGACCTTTTTGAAGAAGGTTCTGTTACTAACATGTTTACTTCCATCGTAGGTAATGTATTTGGGTTCAAGCCTTGCGCATCTACGTCTGGAAGATCTGCGAATCCCTCCTGCTTATGTTAAAACTTTCCAAGGTCCGCCTCATGGGATCCAAGTTGAAAGAGATAAATTGAACAAGTATGGTCGTCCCCTGTTGGGATGTACTATTAAACCTAAATTGGGGTTATCTGCTAAAAACTACGGTAGAGCTGTTTATGAATGTCTTCGCGGTGGACTTGATTTTACCAAAGATGATGAGAACGTGAACTCACAACCATTTATGCGTTGGAGGGCCA
Source organism: Lithospermum erythrorhizon (assembly GCA_019722365.1). NCBI lineage: Eukaryota > Viridiplantae > Streptophyta > Magnoliopsida > Boraginales > Boraginaceae > Lithospermum > Lithospermum erythrorhizon. The sequence goes on from JADFUC010000368.1 coordinate 25,947, forward strand.
TTTCTTATTTTGTGCCAAGCACTTTTTAAAGCACAGTCTGAAACAGGTGAAATCAAAGGGCATTACTTGAATGCTACTGCAGGTACATGCGAAGAAATGATCAAAAGAGCTGTATTTGTAGAGAGTTGGAGTCCCTATCGTCATGCACGACTACCTAACAGGATTCTGCAAATACTACCTTGGCTATTATTATTGCCGAGACCTACTTCTTCACATTCACCGTGCAATGCATGCAGTTATTGATAGACAGAAGATCATGGTATGCACTTCGTGTACCCCAATAAGAAGCGTTACGTATGTCTGGTGGAATCATAATGCGCTGGTACCGTAATTGGAAGTAAGCTTGAAGGGAAAGAAACATCACTTTGGGTTTTGTTGATTGTGCGTAGTGATTTTTATTGAAAAAGATCGAACTCGCGGTATCTATTTCACTCAGATTGGGTCTCTCTACCAGGAGTGTGTTGCCTGTAGCTTCCAAGGAGGTATTCACGTTTGTATATGCCGGCTTTGGTTGAAATCTTTGGAGACGATTCCGTACTACAGTTCGGTGGAGGAACTTTAGGACACACCCTTGGGGTAATGCGGTGTAGCTAACCGAGTAGTTCTAGAAGCATGTGTACAAGCCCGTAATGAAGGGCGTGATCTTGCTCGTGAGGGTGGTGAAATTGTTCGTGAGGCTGCAAATGGAGTCCTGAACTGGCTGCTGCTTGTGAGTATGGAAGGAGATCACATTTAATTTCGAGGAAATTGGATAAATTGGATTATTAGACAAATAAGGTAAAATAATTCTCCTTTGTTCTTTTAATTTAATAATTGAATTCCAATTCAATTCAGCCCAATCTTTTACTAAAAGGATTGAGCCGAATATAAAGTCTATTATATATTTTGGTTAAATGTAGCATACTTATATAGATATACAAGGTTTGAAATAAAAATCTAACCATCCTGTAGATTACATGCTTTTCCATTCCTGTTATAATAAAGCCTTAATTTATTACTTAAGTTAGTTAGTTGCCGAGATTTTACGAAAAGAAAAATTTTTATTTCCTATTTATAGGATTATAGGAAGAACAAATATTCCTTCTTTTTTCAATACCCCGTTCCTTATTATAATTAATTAAGAATCCTAGTGATTGGTTCTATGTTTATTCTGATAGAAATAAATAAGATATCAAAGTAAATAATTTTTGATCGAAAAACTATTCATCTATTCTATTTTCATGTAAACAAAACAAATAGGGGGCAAGAAACTCTATGGAAGGTGGTGGTTTAATTCGATGTTCTTTAATAAGGTTAAGAATAAGAAGAAGTTAGAACGTGGATGCGGGCTAAATAAATCAATGGAAAGTCTCGGCCCTATTGAAAATAGCAGTGAAAGTGAAGATCCGAATCTAAAAGATAGGGTTAAAAACATTCATAGTTGGAAAGGCTGTGCCAATTCTAGTTCAAGCAATCTTGATTCGTTTTCGGCATCAAAGACATTCGGAATTTCATCTCCAAATGACACTTTTTTAGTTAGAGATAATAATGGAGACAACTATTCCATATATTTTGATATTGAAATCTTATTTTGAAATTCATAACGATCGTTCTTTCAGTGAATTAGAAAGTTCTTTTTCTAATTATCAAATTCTAGTTATCTGTCTAATGAGCATACAGTGAATCCCTACGATCATGATACTCAATGTAGTTGGAATAATCATATTAATAGTTGCATTGACAGTTATCTTCAGCCTCAAATCTGTATTGAAGCGTCGATTGTAAGTAGTAGTGATAATTACAGTGAGCAGTTACATTTCTCGGTCCGTTTGTGGTGAAAGTCGAAATGGTAGTGAAACCGAGTTCCAGTATACGAACCCACACGGGGCAGGGATTTATAAAAGAGAGAAGTTCTAAAGATCTTGATGTAACTCAAAAATACAAACATTTGTAAGGTTCAATGCAGAAATTGTTATGGATTAAATATAACAATTTTTGAAATCCAAAATGAATATTTGTGAACAATGTGGATTTCATTGAAAATGAGTAGTTCAGGCCTTTAGATCAAAATTGAATCAAGTAGAAAACAAAGTTGATTTGTTTGATTTGTATTGAACGAGTAGTTAGTTTAGCGGAATAAAAATAAAAAGAATGGAGTTTTCTTTGGTCACATAAGATCCCATTGGAATTGTAGAAAGAAACAAAAGTGGAGGATAACTCTTTTTTTTACCTGTATTTCTGATTACTAATCAAGAAGCCTCAATTAACAAGATAAAAAGATGAAATTAGAGAAATAAACCAAATTTCTTCTTCTCATCTTACGTATATATATCAAATATAGATATAGAAGTTTTTGTATCTTTCTCTATGTCCCCAAAATCCCCTTTGGGGTCAAAACCGCCCTGTTGGGTCAGTTCTAACAAATCTTTCAGAATCTGTCTTCTATTTTTATTTATTAAATTAGATATTTATAAAAATAGAAGACAAACAAATAAAATAATAATTGATGATTCTATATAATCACTTAGATGTCTTTTTAATTAATAAAATATTAATTAGATATTTAGATATATAGATAGATTTCTACTAAGAATTTATTGTCTTTTTAATTAATAAAATTACAATTCTTAATTATAATTATTATAAGATATCTTTAATTTAAAAATAATAACAGATACAAATAGTCAATCAGTATCCCTTTTTATGACAGATTTTACTTCCCTCTATTTTTGTGCCTTTAGTGGGTCTAGTATTTCCGGCTTAGTCTCAATGGCTTCTTTATTTCTTTATGTTCAAAAAACGAGATTGTTTAGATCTGATGGGAATCCAAATCATTCTTTGTTTTTCAAAACTGAGACTTGTATCATAAGTCTCAGATATATCTATTAGTGGAATATGGCATAACATGCGATTTCCCCAGGAAAAAGCTCTTATGTTGGCAAAAAGATGATATATGAGTAAATGACTTTTATCTCTTTTTTTTTATTTTTAAATCGATCGAGATGGCTGGGTGGATGAAATAGAAAATCAAGAAAGTGGGTAGATTTATATTTCCTGGTAAGAGGTCGTATTACCGAAGGGTATGTTGTATTTTAGATCTAACTAATTTGATGAATTTTCCTAAAAGGTTTACATCAAACTAATTGCTAGTTGATGAGAGTTATTTCGGAAACAAAAAGTAAAGTTAAATTAATTTTGGATATTCTCTCAATTCAATAAAATGAAATCGGATCAGAAACAGGTTGGCGATCAGAACATATATGGATAGAACTAATAAGGATCTCGAAAATAAGTAATTTCTGCTGGGCCTTTATCCTTTTTAGGTTCGTTAGGATTCTTATTTTTGGAATTTCAGTTATCTTGGTAGAAATTTGATATCTTTTTTTTTTCAAATCCAACAAATCGTTTTTTCCCACAAGGAATCGTGATGTCTTTCTGCAGGTGCGGGTCTCTTTATTAGTTCCTATTTGTGGTGCTGAATTTCCTGGAATATGGTAGTGGTTATGATCGATTCGATAAAAGGAAGGAATTAGTATGTATTTTCGTTTAAGGGATTTCTGGAAAAAATCGTCATATTCCTCCATTTATAAAAGATATTCAGTCCGTTAGAATAGAAGTTAAAGAGGTATTTATGCTCGCCGTGTCCTTTATATGGACATAAGAGGCCGAGGGGCCATTCCCTTGACCCGTACTGATGAAAATTTGACTCCACGAGAAATTGAACAAAAAGCTGCCGAATTGGCCTATTTCTTGCGTGTACCAATTGAAGTGTATTGAAGTATTTTGATAAATAGAAATAAATAGAAGCGGACTGAGGAATAATATAGTAGCAGGATAGAAAAAATGCAAAAATCCTACCTTAACATAATTCTAACATAACCGCATTAGAATGTTTATTTGCCCCAAAGCAGACGTATACTGAAAAACCCTAAAAACGAAAATAACTTATTTGATTGTCTTGGGGTCTTTATGCGTATGAGTCCAGCACCAATTTAATAAAAAAACAAGTAATAAATCGAAATAATAGATACCAGATTAATCTCATATATCAAACTATTTGGAAATAAATTTATGCTTTAGAAATAATGGATATTTTGATAAAAAATAAGAATAAGGAAGTTCTTTCATTTCAAATTTGAATATTATTAATTACTTAATTTCTTATTTAAAAGAAATTCTTTCGTTTTATTCATCGAAAGAAGACTTCATTACTTAATCAATTTGTCAATTAAGATATCTAAAGAAATGTTTTCTTTTTATTATTTATTCAAATCCATTTCTTAGTCTATTTCGGTATTCTTTCTAGATTCAAAGACTAACCAAAAAGTACAAAAAATGGATTCATACGCTCGACCGCGCTGTATAGAACCCATGTGTGAAAAAATTATTAGATTACATAGAGTCGACGAATAGGGGTGGGTTGATTAACAATTCCACAGATAGATGAAAAATGACAAAAAGCATTCTTCCTCTTTTTATCATGTTTATAGTATTTTTTACCCTGGTGGGTTTCTCTCTCATTTAATAAAAATATCTGAATCTTAGGTTACTAATTGGTGGAATCTCGAAATCGAGAATTTTCTTGAATGATATTTAAGAAGAGTATTGTAAGAAAAATTCATAAATTAGAGAACTCCTCTTCTTGGAGAGAAATGATCAAAGGCTCCACTCGGAATACATCTACAAACTTCATATCGGAATCCACATGGAAACAGTCAATTAATCCAAGATACACAACGAGGACCATATCCATACAATTTTGCACTTCTCGACAAATATAAATGTTTTTTGTTATTCTAAGCGGTTATTCTTTTTTGGTAATGAGGAACTTATTGTCTTAACTCTTGGACTCAAGGAATTCTATATAACTTAAAACTGACACAGTCAAGGCTTTTTCTATTCTTTTATTAACAGTTTATGTATCGGATTCATTCACCACACGGCACAGGAACATTGATTGGTTCTGTCTACGAAATTTTGGATTTGTTCATAATGACCAAATCATATCTGGTCTTGTTTCCACTTTTCAGTCTTCTCGATACTATTTTAAATATTGGATTTTCCGTTATTTAAATCGTCTATCTCCATCACTTGTAGTTGTTATCATTCAATGAATGACTGATAAATGATCTACTGATATTAATCTAATCCATTGAAGCGTTTGTTACTTTGTAATTGTACATAAGCAAGGCATTGGCTGTGCTTCAGTTGTATTTCTAGCCATCGGGGATTTTCTATATTATTCCAGTAAATAGCAGAATCGTGGATAGGGGAACTATACTAGCAACCTACCCAAATTTATTGTAGAAATTTGGGCTTAATGATTGGACCATGCAAACTAGAAATACTTTCTTGGATAAAGGAACAGATTACTCGATCTATTTCCGTATCGCTTATGATATATATCATAACTTGGACATCATTTCAAGTGCATATCCATTTTGCACAACAGGGTTATGAAAATCCACGAGAAGCAACTTAGGGCGTATTGTATGTACCAATTGTGTCATTTAGCTAATAAGCCGTGGAGATTGAAGTTCCACAAGCAGTACTTCCTGATACTGTATTTGAAGCAGTAGTTCCGAATTCCTTATGATATGCAACTGAAACAAGTTCTTGCTAATGGTAAAAAAGGGGGTTTGAATGTGGGGGCTGTTCTTATTTTACCGGAGGGGTTTGAATTAGCCCCTCCCGATCGTATTTCTCCGGAACTGAAAGAAAAAATGGGCAATTTATCTTTTCAGAGCTACCGCCCCAATAAAAAAAATATTCTTGTGGTAGGTCCCGTCCCCGGTAAGAAATATAGTGAAATCACCTTTCCTATTCTTTCACCCGACCCTGCTACTAAGAAGGACGTCCACTTTCCTAAAATATCCTATATACGTGGGGGGGTGGTAACAGGGCCAGGGTCAGATTTATCCCGACGGGAGCAAGGTAACAATACAGTTTATAATGCTACAGCAGCGGGTATAGTAAATAAAATAATACGAAAAGAAAGGGGTATGAAATAACCGCAACAGATGTATATCGGATGGACATAGTAGTTGATATTGTCCTCAGGACCAAGAACTTCTTGTTTCGAAGGCGAATCTATCAAATTGGATCAACCATTAACGAGTAATAATCCTAATGTGGGTGGATTTGGTCAGGAGATGCAGAAATAGTGCCTAGACACATTAAATTGATTTACAAAGCCTTTTGTTCTTGGCATCTGTTATTTTGGCACAAATATTTTTGGTTCTTAAAAGAAACAGTTGAGAAGGTTCAATTGGCGAAATGAATTTCTGACTCGCGTATTTATCCTTCAAGTTCGTAAAGAACAAAATTCTTGTCGGTGATTGTGCATAATCAAAAATGAAATTTTGAAAAACCTTTTGATCATTTATCTTCTTTTTCTACTAGATGCTGGGAATTCCTTGTACCACATTCCTATCCATGTTTTTAAAAAAAAAAATAAGACGACTTTTTATTTTACCTCTCTTTTCTTTGTTTTTGCCATTAAAATTAAAAAGGGTATCTTACTATTGCCAGAGTTTAAAGTGATAAAATGTATCAATATCTCAATAAGGCCACAATTTGATACTAGACATAAGTAATATTGGGGAATAGAACGGATAATGCGATGCGGGGAACAACTAATTCTAGGAGGGTTGCATTTGTCTTCTAGTCTTCGACACAAAGAAAAGGAGATTTGCCTACCCCCTTTTCTTGTGTCAGAAAGAAAATAATGTTTGATCCTTTTGTCAAAAGCTTCTAGTCTTTGTTTGATTTTCTGGATGTTTCTTTATTATATTACATATAATATATTTTAGAAATGAACAATTTTCATTTGTTGGGAATATACAAAAATATAGAGTAAGGTTTTTATTAGTATAGAAAGTATTTCGCATTATTTGATAATTAATATTATCAACCAATCAAAATTAGTGATTCTTTCATTCTTCTAACTTGTTAGACAACAAAACTACAATTCATAAGAGCTCAACAGGATACTTCCCCTCGAATCAAGACAACAAAACAAAGAAAAGGGAGTCCGTTCGAGTTCTTTATATCTGGCTTGAATTCATCTGATTACTACAGGGATGAACCCAATCGGAATATGAACCATAAAAATACTATTAAACCAAATGCCGAAAGAGCTTCACCGATTTACAGTACTTTTCTTATCAAGAGGAATCCTTCATGGTATCGGCCATTTGCCCATACCCTCACATTAATCAAATGAAATTAAATTCTGGGGGCAAGAAACAGTCATGGATAAGGCTATTAATTAGATCCTTCCAGATAGACTAGAGAACAACAATGCCTAAGAAATTTTATTTATTCTTTTTCGTTTTCTTAATTGAAATAATCAAAGCAATACATCAAAAAACTGTAG
>JADFUC010002132.1:0-72840 GCA_019722365.1 Lithospermum erythrorhizon
ATATTGCTGATTGATTACATTAACTGCCTCCTTTGAATTCCATAGTTGAGCACTTCAAATGTAGTGCCATAGTAGGTTGCACACCGGGGAGAGGTTGAATCCTGTTGTGTTTGCTGGGAACATGGGTTGATTGGATGAAAATCAAGAGAAGAATTTTCAATTATTCATGATATTTTACGGCCATATGGAGAAGTGGGAGGCTTTGTTTTTCTTTCATTTCATAAATATGAAAACTTATGTTGAAAAACCTAATAGGTTTGATTATATATGTCGAACCTAAAAGCCCATGAATAGTTAATGAAACTGACCGTTAAATTTAACTAAACCATTAAGTAAATCAAATACTAAAGGGTTGTTAATGGTAACTAACAAGTTGCTAAGCAACTTGACTATGAATTAATTGATTGACTAATTAATTAGTGGGTTCATCAATTTCTATTTTACATTATCAATGCCAAAATCCCAATTGAGAATATTAGGTTGATTACAATCAACTCTCAATTTAACAAAATGTAAGTTTAATTTCATACATGAAATATAATCCAACGTCAACATATGTGTGTGACCTTAAAAGGCTCGGATAATAGTAAGTTGTATAATAATAATAATTGACCAATTACTATTATTATAACGATTAATAATTAAGATCTAGCAATCGCTCATAACCCTTAAATTATCGCGAGAACCCAAACTAGTAATATACAATTGCAATTCAGACACTAAGTTCGATAGTCTGTTTGGCAACTGGTAAATGAATTGATACACAATTGTCGCCGCGGGCATAATAAAGAAATCAATTCTCGTTGATTTCAACCATTGCTGTTCAGGTGTGTTTGTTTAGCATCGATTGTTTAGTGGTTGTTGATGTATGTTGGTTGTATTATCCGATTGTTGTCTTGTGCCCGGTATGAGTGTGATGTATTTGCCTCGTGCCTCGTTACAGTGTGATGTTTGGCTTAGGGCACTGCTGCTCCACGCATGTTGAGGTTGATTACAGGCACTGGTTGAGTTGAGTTGAGTTGCTTTGATTGAGTTGAGTTGAGTTAAGTTGATTGGGTTGAGTTCGGTTGAATTATGTTGGTATTTGGAGTTGTTTAGTTGTGATTGACTGAGAGAGGTACTAGTGTTATGGTAGAGTTGTGGACTTATTTGGGCATAACAGTTTGCCATTGTTCTCTTTAAGATGCATGATTATAGTTGGGTGTTTCTTACTAGTATGTGCATGTTTAGTTGATGAGCATAATTATGATAATTGTAATATTGGTATTGGTATATTTTTATGATGAAAGCATGATGAGGAGCTGCATTAGATGATATTTTTTAATGTTATAATGACACAATTCTTATTAGAAAAATCTATCTATATTATACAAAATTAACTATTCTTATTATTTACTCTGGCGTGGGTGACAGGTTGATTTCCACTTTGACCCAAGGATAAGTACTCACTAACTTCTACAACTTACACCCCTAATCGCTATGGGTGGCATTTTTATTTATGCCCGGAGTTAATGGATGGTGCATGACATTCTGATTCGTTAAGTGTAATCGGGTGAGTACTTAGGTGAGAGAGCCAGATTGGCCTTAGATCTTCACAGTCACGCTTGCTTGTTGTTTTGGTACATGGATTTTAGCTGATACATATTATTGGTTGATGGTTAACATTTTTGTGAAATGGATGGCTTTTCTTAAAAACTGGATATATTTGGACATTTAAGACAGGTGGTGCTGTCTGAGTCATCAATCGATTGGTGACTGCGGTGTCAGGGACTTGGAGGATTCGCCAGGGCCAGAAGCGCGAGAGGCGAGGTCGTTATAGTTCTCATCGAAGCAGTTACAAACACCTCAGGTTGTTCATGGACTAGAAACGTAGTTTATAAGCAAGTTCTTTAATCAGGTCAGTATGAATTTATTTTTATTTTATATATAATTACATACATATATATAATATATGACTAACTAATTATATTTTCACTTGTCACATATAATCAATCTGTTCTAATATGATGACTTATGCTGCTATTTAGATACTCTAGCAATAGTACAGAAGAAAGAAAGCCAGAACACAAAGCCAGAAATCAATTTCATATTTCTCGATATTTACTTGGTCCTTATAATTATTTCACGTCATCTTCTACTAGGCATGAGATGAGAATATGACTCCACATAAATCACAATATATAGTGCTTCTGAGCAGCAACCTTCAAATGATGTTCACTTCATTGGCCAACTTCTCTCTCAACTGCGTTCTGTTTGCATTTTTTTGTGGGCAAAGCACGATAAATCATACATGTTTGCGGTTGGTTTTAAATAAGGGCGAATCGTTAATTTGGATGGTTTTGAACGTGTGACCCGACATGATCGGAGGGGTATTTTAGTAATTTCCAATTAATAATTAGGGGTATTTTAATAACTTCAGATAAATAATTGAGGTATTTATTCATTTCAACACCAATCTAACCCCAACTCATTATACAAGAATAGATAGGCATTGACATCAAAGCATGCTTTTCCAGGCAAAGGTTCTGATTTGTTGAAGTCTACAAATAACTGTCAGTCAAAGCAGTGTTTGTTGTGGTGGTTTTGGTCTCGTCTTCAAAGCTGATATGCCTGATGGCTCCCTGGGCTGCCAGTTAAGAGGCTTTTCTGGGGAATGTGGACAGATGGAACGCGAGTTTCAAGCTGAAGTCGAAGCCCTCTCAAGGGCGCAGCACAAGAATCTTGTTTCACTTCAAGGGTACTGTCGGTATGGAAATGATAGGCTGTTAATTTACACCAAAGACATCAAGACGACGCTGGATGAAATATTTGAGGCTCACACCTTGCTGATTTTGGCTTTCACTTTTCGACCTTATGATACCCATGTGACAACTGATCTGGTTGGCACCTTAGGATATATTCCTCCGGAGTATAGCCAGACATTGATAGCTACTTTCAGGGGCGATGTCTACAGCTTCGGCATAGTACTTCTTGAGCTCCTTACAGGAAGGCGACCAGTGGAAGTCTGCAAGGGGAAAAATTGCAGGGACTTAGTTTCATGGGTGTTCGAGATGAAATTGGCAGCAGAATATTCGATCTACCATCAATATGGAGTAAAGATAAAAGAAAATCAAATTCTTGAAGTTCTTAATATAGCATGTAGATGAATAAATCAAGATCCTAAGAAAGACCTTCAATTGATCAAGTAGTTACGCGACGATGATATAGGTTCTGAAAAGGAAACTTGTAATGAATTTAGTTGATGTTTCTTCTGAAGATTAATTCGATTTTAAATGTTATGGATACGAATGTTACTGCAAAGGTTCTAAATAATTTTGTATAATCCATCTTCTTCTTTGTCAATTATTTGTTGAAATTACTAAATACCGCTAATTATTAATCGAAATTACCCAAAATCATACGAGATCTTCGTGTAAATTACGTATTTAACCGTCGAGTGCCGACTTAAATACGGATTGGACCGTATTAGGCGCATTTATGCATTTGGTGATGAAACCATTAATGATGATTTGAAGCGTGAGTGATGATGAAACCATTAATAGCGTATTATGATTGCATTTTTACTTTTTCCTTTCCTTTGTAAATCTGAAAAACATTGTTGTATGTTGGAATTCATTTATTAGTTATAAAAAAGTAAATTAATCAAGAGATAAGTCAAGTTAAAAACTATTCAGGTAATCTGGTGTCGTGGAGACAAATTTTACAATTCAAATGTACTAATTACTAATTCATGCAAGCCAATAGGTACTTATTACCAAGATTGTAAACATATATCGATTGGACAATTGACAGTCTAATTAAGTTAAACTTCACAAATGGAGAATTTAGAATACTTTTATCCTTTTCGACTTCGCAACTTAATTAGAGCAATAAAAAATTGGAAGAAACTGAAGTATGGTCAGCTCAACAATATCATAGCAGGAGTATCAGTCAAATTTAACAATGCTTAACAAATGTTTGTTGGATCAAATCATTTTGACAAAGAAAAGAAAAGGGGTGAAGCTAATTTGTGAAACATGATCAAACAAAGTATCTAAAATAATAAATATAATTAAGCATTGATGTCTGTTTTACATATTGTAGGGAGCTGGTGGAAATCTGCAGAAGCCTCTGTGAGAAACGAAAGAAATGTCTGATATCGTCTGAAATTACAATGAAAATATTACAACGAAAACTATACTGTTGAAATAGTTACAATAACAGCAGGATCGAGTCGCGTCAGAGCCCGACTTTTCGCTAAAAGCAGTCCGACCTCTTCCCCAGCTTGGTGCTTGGGGCGATGAGAGCATTTCCCAGGATAAAATATTGACGATAAACCCATGACACAAGTAGATCGATGGAGCAAACCCCTAACGACGATGTATCACCTTGAAAACAAGCGAAAGGAGAGAGGCCAGGTGCATTCAGTTTTCCTGTACGTAGTGTGTGTTGCTTGATTCATATGGAGTTTTGGATGATTAAGTAATAACTTGCTGAACCAAAAGTTTACGAATTAATGTGCAAATCAAAGCGGTTTTGTAACTTGACCCAAAATGGCATAACACGATTGATTGTCCATTGCAGCCAACGACTCTTTTGAATTTTGAATGCAAAATCGAGCTTGACTCGGGAGCAAAAGGTGTCTCGCTTTGAGCCCCCACTTTTCGGACGCATTCGTATCCATGGTCAGCAGCATGCCTTTTTGAGCAATTCCAGAGCTCATTTCTCGGATTGCACCCCACAGGCGTAGACTTTTTCGCATAAGTAGTCAATCAATTTACTAAGTCACTAAAGACCTCTTCTTATTAAGTGAACTTCCAACATCCTCTACTCCAATGTGGGATGCACTCGATTTCCAAACTTCATGGTTTGTTCCCATCTTTGCACAAGCTCATTGACACACAAATGAGATGCAAATTTTGGATTCACAACGCTCTAATATCCAACATCCCCCACATGAATCAAAATTTGTATTCAAACAAAATCAATAAAACCAATATCCCCCACAGGATACAAATTTGAAAAAGATTTGACTTCGATGTCGGTGATAGCAACAACGTCGATTCCTTCATATGATGAGTAGGTCTTGATAGCCTTGGAACGCTACTTGTGTACATATGTTTACATTCACCCATGAGACACATAGTAGGCGATGTCTTGGAACTAATACGCTTTTGACGGTAGCAAATGATGACATGCTTCACACGGATCTCGTCATTTCGTATAGAGTTCTCCTTATTGTGTCGGTTAGGCCATGGACACGTGCAGTTCTGTGAGTTTATTACGCCAGACAATACCTCGGTATTTCTCTTCATGACTCCCGCACTTTAGCTCACATAGGTGACTTTTCATATTCTTTTTTAACCGGCTGCTCGCTTCCGTATATGAATAATTAAACGACTTTTACCTGCGGTACTCGCTATTTCTCCTCTAGGAATAGGTGGGAGAAATCCCCCCTGATGATCTACTAATACAATATAGGCAGTTTCCCTTGGAACTGAATCTTGGGATCTCCGATCCAACAAAGAGTAGGGTTGTCACTCATTATTATTTTTCTCCAAAGGGTTTCAATCATTCCTTTCGATGAATTCTCAACTAGCTCTTTTCTTAACCCTTTGGTCAATGGATCCGCTATGTTATCAGCACGATCAACTCGGTTGAGAGTAATTGTCTAATGGTATTATGTCGTCGACGAATGTGTCTCGACTTACCATTATATAAGTGGTTGCGTGCCCTCCCAATTGCAGAACTCATTGTCATAATATATGCAAATTGGAGGCGGCTTTCCACTCATTGGGTATATATAGAAATTGCCTTATATTAAACTGTACACATTTGTCTAGGCAATGAACTCGAGACTCATCGTGGATCGGCAATTAATGTATGCATTTTGGGGACTTCCATGACCTGTTTGCACCGCCTAAAGTGGAACACGTATCCTAGTGATCGGTGAAGATCACGATTATCGAATCCAATTTCACCCGTGTACCCCTCAAGAATCTGGTGGATATGGCAGATTCAGTGTCTCAAGTGCTTAAATTACTCGCATCATAGCTTTCCAATGATGCGCTACTTTCGGATTGCTGCATTCATATCTACTCGATTTACTTACTCGATAAAATTTGTATCTATCTAGTACAACTCTAAATCAGTACATGAGACTCCCAAATAACTTGAGAATACTCCAAGTTAAGACACACTTCCCCTTTATTCTTAGTGAAATTGCTCGATGTTCATCCTTTGGAGTTGGACATTCTCCCAAATCATCTTGGCAAAATTCCCAAGATTTTATCGACATAGTGTGATTGGGTTAACATAGAACCGTTGAGTTCATGTCTGAGGACTCCCAAAATTAGCATCTGTATATATGAAGCTTAGTTTCAACATATCTTTGGTGGATTGAATCATCTTTTTGATTGCCAACAATGAGCATGTCATCACATACAAGCCAGAGAGAATTACATATCCTCCTAGTGGATTTTACATAACACACTTGTCGCGCTCATTGATTTTAAATCCACTCGAAAGTAATGCGTAATCGAACTTCTCATGCATTGTTTGAGGCACTTTAACTTATACAAAGATTTAACAAGTGTTGCCACTTTCTTTACACGGAACTATAAAACCCTTAGGTTTGTTCCATTATGAATTTCTTCATCTAATTCTCCGTTTAGAGAAAATTTGTTTTTTATATCCAAAACTTTTGAACATAGAGGCATTGCTAGGATAATCCCCAATGGACAATATACATCACAGGAGAATAAACCTATCAAAATAGTCCTAGTCCTTCTTTTTGTCTCTTCACAAACAACTGTCTGTTTCTTGCCTTTATATGACCCATCTTCAAGCTTTCATTTTTCCTCTTAAAATCCATTTGATTTAAAGGCACCCTCCCCATGGGAAGATCCACCAATTCCCAAGTGTGTGATTACATGGTAGATCAACTTCCTTGTGCAACACCTCCGGTTGAAGCCTTGACCCCTAAATTCTCAAGCATACTACTTTACAAAATCGGAACCAAAAGACTTCTCGACACGTGCCCTTTTTACTGCGTCGAGGTTCTTCTTCTCGACTTCCTTGCTTTGACTATCCATAGTCTCGGTATCAATGACATTACCACCGGGTTCATGTGTCCTTTAGATCTTCAGGCATGCTGCCAGGTTTCGCCGGAAAGACATATTCGAAGAAGCGTGACATTCGAACTCTAATATTGTATTCTCTTGTTCACTACATTGAATTGTCCTCTATGAACAAAGAAACCGATATGCATTCTATTTTGAGCATATCAGTAAAAATTGCATCAACCGTTTTGGACAATAGTCGCTATTTGGAGGAGGTAAAGACCCAACTCGAAGATGTTTGTAGGTTGGTGCTCTACCTTTGAACAATTCAAATGGGATTTTTATCCTCATTTTCACAATTTTTGTTCAAGAGGTAGTTAGGCTATAGTATAAACTTTAGCGTTCTAGGCAGCACATAATAGCGTTTATCTTCTCTTTAATGGTCACGGTTTTCCTTTGGCCGATACAGGAAGATAACCGTGAACAGTAATACCACGCTCGGGAAAAATTGACCAAATGGTGAGGCAATCTTTACTTCTATCATTTCCATTGCTACTTTTATCTTTTTCTCAAGTTGATTTTTCCTTTGCTTCTTTTATAAAATTTATGAATTGCTGTTTTTGCTTTTCATCAAGTATATATAAATTTTGTACTATCTAGATGACCAAATAACAAGATCGAGAGGCTATTTCTTACGGTTGGAAATGTTGCTCTCGTCGATTTCTTGACTACGTTTCACACTTGTAATTCTTATCTGATAAATTCATTAGGTATGTGATTTAGCAGTCATTTCTTATGGCAAAAAATTAGAGTTCGCGTAATCTGACTTTACAACGCATAAATTAGAGGTGCACTCTAGAGCCCTGGAAGGCAATATTATTTTTATTCTGTCTTGTATGTAACCATTACATTCATTTTGAAAAGACCATTTAACACATATTTTCAGCATGAACTTGGCTGACTTTTATGAGACTAATTTGCAAGTTTAAACCCATGTTTTAAGTAAGGAACCAGACCTGAGGTTCTTTGGTTTTGGACAGCACAGCATTCTTCAATGTGACTTCCTTCCCCGGTTATTCTGATTACCCACAGTTCTTCTCCCTCAATGTTGGAGGTTGCATTATTTGCCATGTCAAGCCGACAAGTTGGTCTAGATACGATTCTTTGGTGACCATATTCATATCTTTCCATTGTTGCCACGGTTTACACTCCAAGGACTTATGACCCGCGTTTGTTACAATTTAACACACCCGATAAAGTCTTGAAGGAATTCCCTTGAAAGGTGAACCGCTTTTCTTGAAGCTGTTTTCATAGGTTATAAAATCGTTCTTAACACAACTTCCCTTGAAAGACCTAGAAGAAGACCCAAATTCCTGACATTCACCTTAAATCAGCATTCCTATTGCCACTTTTTCTATTAGGATGAATAGATTACCCCTTGTGACCTTGAGCATTTAGTTCAGACCATTCTTCAGCAGGAGACAGTTCACCAGAAGCGATCATCTGATTTTCATACCATTTTATAGTCGAAATCTTCCCACGATAAATTTCTTGGAACCCGCATCTTGAGTCTTATGCAGACTCAGTGAATACTGTTTATGACTTAATGTTTTTCTCTGGCTACATAATAGGCAAAATGATAAACAATGTTAAGGCTCATTCGAATTGTCTCCGGAGATCGGCCCTTGACCAGCTCCATAACATAATGGGGTTCTCAACAAATGCATATTTCCACCTTTGAGGCCGGCCGGAAAACCACGGGGAAACCCGGTTGGTCATTTTACGCATCACGGAACAATTGGAGGTTGAGGAGGTAAAGTGACAGTGGTTGGAGGTGAGGCACTACTTTGTAAACCTTGTCTGAGCATCAGCCACCGGAACATAGGGAGGAAAAGTAATACAATATATAAATTTCAAGTAACAGATTGTGAAATGATTACAACCAGCTTGGGACTTACTTGATTCGACCTCTCTTTGACAGTTAGGACTGACGAAGTGACGTTCCAGGATAAATATTAGCGATCGACTTCGTTACAAGCACAAGTGAATCGATCGGCCAATTTCACTCTCGGCGATATAAAGCGAAAGGAGAATGATGCTACGGGATTTTCCTCTCTTGTAGTGTGTGTTAGCCGAGTTCATATAGGTTTTGGATGATTCGTGTAACTGAAACAGCGTTTAAATAACACAATTAGCTCTTTGACAGGTGGCTGTGAAACCCCGCACCGGGCTGCATTAATGTCGCAGACGAGCCACGCACCTGGCTTCTAATTTCGAGCTCATTTCCCCCGGTTGCCCCCCTGCGGTAGCGCATAGACTTTTTGCGCATAAGTAGTCAATCAATTTACTAGATCCAGGATGCACTTGATTTTCCCAGCATCTGGTTTATTCCCGGCTGCACTGGCTCATTTCAGGATACTGACACACACTTTTGGATTCTAGCTCTAATATCCAACACATAATATATTTAACAAACATTATACAAAATATTGAGTATACAGTCTAATAAAATAAGTATTGAAAAAAGTCATAAATTATTTAACCACAAATATGAATTGTTTAGAATCAATAGTTATTTTGTCAAGCATATGCGAGGATATAAATTAGGAAAAGCAGAGTTATTTTGAGTCCATATCAGGTGGCTTAAATTTATAAAGTAAAATATGACCATCTTCTAGATTACACTTCTTTAGAATATCTAATTGCATACTGGCTGCAATCCATTTCAGAATACAACTCTTGGTAATTCATTACAAAATGATTGAGTGAGCGGTGAAATTATAGATTAAAGAATACTTTTATTGATTACACCTTCAAACATCAAGTTTCAGGTACAAAGTTGTACTTTTAATCAATACAATCATAATTATGGTATTAAACAAGAAGAAAAGGAAGAAAAACTAACCATACACATGTTTTTGCCTTACTCGCAATACCTCAACTTTGCTCTGGTAAATTATTTTAATATAGATAACCTATTGACTTACATATTAATTAGATCAAACAAATCACAGGATAGTGCAAATTTATTTGCTTCATAAGCGGATCGATGATGATGAATTAGATTTAGTAAGAAGATCTAGTCGAAAAAGATGAAGAGGTGTAGATTGAGGGGGGGGTTATCTTTAGTTCTATTATGAGGTTGTTTATATCTTTTAATTAAATCATCTCTTATATTTCATTTTTTTAATTCTTTTTATTTTGTACGTATGGTGACAATTTTTACGTATGTATCAATTGTTAGTCATCAACTGACTGCTCATACTAAGGATCAATGTCTTATAAAGCTTATAATTTATAATACTCATTTATATATGAAATCAAGAAAAATTTATTTTATATATAGTCATGAGTCAAAAAATAAACATAATAAAATAATTGAATATATGTCAATCGATTGAAGCCGTGCTCAATGATGTTGGACAACAAAGCTCAAAGTACTCACTATAAGACACATTCCATGGGAGGTCAATAAAAATAAGGAAATTGATCTTTATGGATGAGATGATACATTTTAAAATCTCTTTATAATAGTCATATTATACTAGATAATAATTCATTGAATATATATTGACAATAATTAATATTATAGGGAGTCCAGTATTTGGAATGATATGATATATATACAATGGAAGATGAAGGGAATAAATGATAAGTACGACAATGTCAATGACAAAATAGGTATATTTCTTGATATACTAATTGTAAAAGAAAGAAGATGATACTTCTATGTAGGATTCTATCTTGATTTATATATATTTAGGCACCCCAGACTATTTTAAATTGACTATTTTGTCTAACAATAAAGTATAAGACGAAATATCCAAACCCCTTTCTTCATAACACCCCTCACTCATGCTTTCGCCTCATCCCAGCATGCTTCCAATCTCAAACCCCCGCCCAACTACTTGCACATGCCTGACCCCCCACTCACCCCTACACAAGCACCATAAAAGCACCAGTCCACTTCTGAAGGTACTTACAAAAAAATAATTAGGAAAAGAATCGGAAGCGAATCTGATCAGTGTTAAAATCCATTGAAACTTAGTTTTGGAGCTTCTAACAATGTGGACTGTTTGAGTCAAAAACAAAAATCAAATGGAAACATATTTTGCGTGGATTTGATTGCTACCAGATTTCTACTCTTTGTCTGAGGTTGCCACTTTTTAATTCAATACAAATCAGACTTTCTTGCTATTTAAGGAGTGGATGGGGATTAGGTAAGTGTGGGGGTTATGAGGTGGGAATTTGGAGGCGATGAGGTGGGGGTAGGGGGTGGGGGGGTGAGGTGGTGAGGTGAGGGGTGGGGGTGGGCCTAGAGGGGTGGGGGCAACACTATGCCACACACGAGAATAGTAATTTTTAGTGAAATGACAATTTTGCCCTTAATGAAACTTCCTAACTACTTACCTTGCAAATAGGGGAGGGCAAAATAGTCATTTCATACCCAAACCAAACACTATTTGGGTGTATTATAAAGGAATAAAGGGGTTTGGATATTTTTAGTCTTACGTACTTTTGTGTTAGGGACAAATGAATATTTTACATGACTTGTGCATTTAGGGTAATATGGTCATTTCTAATGAAATTAGGTGTATGGGATTAGAGTGCCTAGCCACTAAAAATGGTTTAGGGGCTGAGCGGAGGCAGACAGGGGTGCCCACTAAAATAGTAAAGGGGCCATATAGACACTAAAATGCAGAAACCTATATATCTTTAGTAAAGAATTTTGATTTCATGTGACTCATTGACAGAGTCTTTTCATAATGCAGAAATTTAAGTAAATTATTAAATAACTAATATAAAATTTATCTACGGATCTTATGGAGTTCTTGAGTCGATGTAAAACAATTTTGCTAGCAGACATTGAAGTTGGACACAAAGAGAGATATCTACATCATGAATAAAGTAAGAAAATAAGAAAACAAATTTTTATTTATATACATGTTAATTTTAGTACTCACTTAGTCTATTTAACAGTTCGTCATGTAGGGAAATTTTTTCTTAACACTTTACTTGAATGTTTATAATATTTTTATATTGAACTTTTAAATTCTTTAATATCCATTGGTTTCGTCTCTTACTGTTCTTTACTTTTCTTGGTTTACCAATTTTCTCTCTTGAAATAAATTAAAATTAATTATACTCTTATGTCTGGCATTGTTAAAATTTATGTGATCGAGTAAATGAGACGAAAGAAGTATCTTATGGGAGCTTGAACTTAGTTAGCCAGGCCAGCTTTCATGGCATGACATGCTATAACTAAATAATACTCAATGAACTTAGCTTTTCATTTGGTTTTTAGGTACACATGATAATGACCTAATGTGAAGTAATTATGACCTACCTAATGATCATCCACTAAATCTCTGCAGTTGGGGATCTACTCATTGATTTATGACTTATTACATTTTGGATTAGAGTATAACTTTTTTGATACATTTGCTCAGGTATTACCGAGTAATGAATTACTTCTACAAGAACTGAAGTCAAATTGTTTCCCTTCTGAGGTTGAGATCGCTTGAAATTACTCTTGTGGAATAATCTTGCCATAAATGATGGACAAATTTTGGAAGACTTATTGACAAAAAATACAATTATAATTATATCCAATATCAAAGTGATAAAATATAGAATTTATATTATATACATAATAAAATTTAAAAATACAACTATACGCGGTTTAACACGTGCCTTGAATCAATTGAATGAAATTGACTACAATCAAATATTGCATCCTGATCGAAATAAATCCGTTATCTTTGAAACAAGGCATTACTTCAAAATGATGAAATGTTTGAATCTTTTCATCTTATTAACTTCATAACAAACTTTCTTATACCATCGATTTTTAATTATCTTTTTAAACTAAATTTTTTGGCTCAAAAATATTTATCGATCTATAAAAAATATATTTATATATTTACAATTTACTTTTGACTACATTTGTACTGTAATTTAATAACACAAATAGCTTCTTCTGAAAAAATGAAAATGGAAGGGTATGTTTATTTGTGTAAGAAATGATTTCAAATCCCATCAATTATAGGAGGAACTATATGGGACAAAAGGGCATCTGAGAAATAAGCAGATCATTTTCAAAATAAACCTTCACTAAGTTGAGGTGATGCTTTGGAAACACTGGAGACTCTTTGACCATGCTAAATCAAATTAAAAATATCAGCAGTATGTTGTTATATATTATAAGATGAACACAACTATACGGAGGAAAAATTATTATTTCAAAGACAATTAAAAGTCAGTGGAAATCAATACATAGTTATAACTCTTTGCAAAATATGCAAAATATTTTCGAGATCAGTGGCATAATGTGCCCAAAATGTGGGGACATTGATATAATAGATGTAACGGCTCCTTTAGTCGGTCAAATCCCGAGGTTAAGATCATCCACTGACACGTACACAAAGTCTGTCGATGGATAATAACAAAAATGACTTCATTTGATATTAATAATAATAATACTCTTTAGTCAGTCGTGGTGAGCGAGCAACAACGTCCAAAACACATCATCGGCACAAAAAGCATACATAAACTTTGAATAACTCTGACCAACAAAACACAACATAGTCTCCACAATACATCATAATAGTAAGTATGAAATTCGCGCACGACCCTTTCAATGTACAATATAAAAGTTCTATAAACACATAACAAAGGAAAAGATATGAGGATAAGCTGTCGGGGACTTACATGCACGCTGCCTCGCCTCGATCTTAATCGCGGCCGGTCAACCTGACTCCTCGGCAACCTCGGTAATCGGCTCCTAGCAATCCCTAGGCCTGCTTGCCCATAGAGAATGAGGGTAAGGCTGTGAAGCTTAGTGAATACAAATACCCTGAATGGTATCGACCAGGAATATAATCGTACTTATATATAAGCAATATGTATAGTGGTTGGTAAAATTTTCAGTGAACACTACACCCCAAATCCTTGCATGACCTCTAATTCGTCATTACAACAAAATCGACATAGCATTCCACACGCGTATAGTCATAACCATTAACAGCATAATCAAATATTCATTCAAATAAAACAACACAAGCGAGAATGGTTAGTCCAAGCAAAATTCATAACATGAAACCTCGTCAT
The DNA here is from genome assembly GCA_019722365.1 of Lithospermum erythrorhizon. Taxonomy (NCBI): domain Eukaryota; kingdom Viridiplantae; phylum Streptophyta; class Magnoliopsida; order Boraginales; family Boraginaceae; genus Lithospermum; species Lithospermum erythrorhizon. Next base: position 14,151 of record JADFUC010002132.1, read on the forward strand.
GGCGTCCATCCTGACAGACATGCCAATGCTGTATCTCGACCGCGGCGGATATATATACGTGCCCAATCGCTTCCGTAGGGAGCTACTTCGCCTTTGATATGCATATCGCTGAACACTCGAGATAAGCCTCAATTTTACCCACTCGATATCTGAATCGGCAATACCTCCCGGTCAAATTGCCCACGCCGATGTATATATACATCATTTCACCCAATCAACACAAAAACCACGCTTTCGCGACCCACTTGAAGCAATGCGACCACAGTAACCTGTTCACACGCGCAAATTAACAATCATTACAATGATCATAACATTAATCGATATACGTTCGGAAATACTAAATACACCAACAAACACATACCCGAAATATATAACCATAATATATATAGAAAGGTCCATACGTGAGATTTGTACTCACGCCGAAGCAAAACAGCAAAATAACTTCTAGGTAGTCCACGTGCAGTCAGGACTAACTCTATCCAAACAATTATATGCATTATTTACCTTCCGATTAACCCCCTCCCTCCCATATTTATTAAATCCCAAAACTAAATATCAAATATATCCAAGCAGAGCCCGGTAAGGATCTAGTCAACAAAAGCGCGATTATTGATATATCATAAAAATACTCATTTTCCCATTTAAATCCGATTATTATTCAACATCTTATAATTCAAAAATAAATATCATTAAAATACAAAACTATTAACAAATTCTAAGGATATAACCTTTAACAACCTCGTTACTAACTTGTCGACTTTAGGTGGAACGAATTACTACAGCGTTTAAACAATAATAAACAACCAATTTTACTGTGTAAAACGTACCATTATATGACGCGTCACTTTAGCTATTTCGTAATCACCTGATGATTCCCCGACTAATTAAAGCCATAATGCAACAACCTTTAATTGAGCCCGACTACTACCAAACTTACAAAACTTCACACCAGTATCTCTTCCGATCATCAAAATCAATATACACTCAAAATAATTATATTAAGGTTAATAACATCTAATACAATTTAAAGAATTTTTGGAAAAAAGTTACTGAAAGTCAAATAACCATTCAGCATTTCAATCCCGAATATCGGTGTATACGGCTTCCTAACCCACATAATCAGCTTAGATGAATGCACCATACATTTAAAGAGTCCCAGAGTTCAAAACCACGATAGTCGACAAAATTCGAACTTTCAAATCTTTGAAGAAATACTACGAGGATTTCGAACTTTGCTAATGAGTAGAGGATGATGATGGAAGATTTTTGAGGCTTATTACTCGTTTGGTTGCGGGTTTTATTTCTCAGCTTCTCGTGTTCAAATCTTTCCAATGAAAGCAGACTCATCATAATTTCCACGTGACATAAATTACTTACCCATCTAACTCACAGTCTCGGTATATCGATTTTATTCACAGTATTTAGACTATTTCCAGATTCCTTAACCGATATATATGTGTACAGTACAACATGCGCTTTGTGATTGTACAACCAGGGTAGGCCGGAACGTTAACTGACGGAAATCGAGAATTAAATAGCCTTGGTATAATAAATATCTGATATTTATTAAATAAATAAATATCACGGACTATTGCCTTCTTGTCTTCCGTTATTACAACATTAAGTAATATATGTTTGCCCGATATTATATTGCTCTTATTTCACCATTACATATTACATTATAAAGTCCATATGATACGATAAACTAAGAAACGGCGGTTATCAGCCCCAGACCTAAAACTAATTCTTGTGTTTATTATTTAATGTCAGAATTTTAATTCAAGCACATTTGCTTGAATAATCAAGTATCAATTTTTAATGACCTTATATATTGCTCCCGATTTTAGAAGTTATCTCGGGAACACATCCACGATGTTTGTTGTGCTCTTTGAAAGCTTGACTTCGAGATATGTTGGATGTCGATTCAATGATATGTCGATGAATTTGAAAAGGTATATTTGACATATTTTTAAAGTAAACACTTTCTTTAGAAACATTACTATTAAAACATAATTATTTTATAAAATTTTAATAATATTTCAATTGCAGGATTATTTGAATTTGATATGGTATAAACGACTTTGCTCAACTGAGTCAAAAAGTTACAAATTCTTATTCAAGTTAAATAAGAAAGAAGTTGCATATAATAAATTCTCTCCAATAGCTGAAGATGTCGAGTTGTTGGATAATGTCACTAATGAGAAAAAAGGACAACTTGAGGATGTCACGATTTAAACTACAACTCAAAGACTTTAGGAATAGCAGAGAAGATCGAAATAGAAGTGGCTTGAGCACGAAAAAAGAAAAATCCCAAGTTTAACATCGGACATCCCAAAAATAAAACACTCAATGAAATCTGAACACAACCTAAGAGAACATAAAAGCAAAATCTTAGAGACGATGAACAAAAACAAAAAGAAGCGAAGAGACAAATGAATATCGCTGACCAAGAGAATCAATCAAAATAAAAAGGCAATATTACAGAAATTCCTGAGGGCTAATGACATAAGAGGTGTGAAGCTGATAGTAAAAATACTACTAAATAAGGATTACAATTTTATTTAAGTAATTTTTAGACATTAAACACTTTTATATTTTAATATGAGAATTTAATAATGTGGTGTTCAAGATTGTATTATTGTTTTTAAGTTAATGAAAATGACATATTAGATTTTCACTTAGAAAAACCGATTATCAATTTACAAACTTAATTTAATTACATTCTGATTGACGTATTGTATTACATTGAGTGATATTTAAGACTCTCGAACTTGAGATGGCCATTAAGCGATATTGTAAAATGATTTCGCCACCAAAACTGTGAACATAACTAGGCGGCCGGTAGGCCCAGCACTTTACGTTCAAATAATAATTCAAATTCACTCAAAAGTAAGGACAAAAGAAAGACAAATATTTAGAGCCACTTCAATTCAATAAATGTCTCATCTTCTTTATTACATCACAATATTTACACTAATCAAATCATATGCTGTGTGTATTATGCAGCTTATTTGGATTCTTGCTTAATAGACATGATATTTTTTGAATAAACAATTAAGGTGATACTTGTGGAAATGACTTTAACAAGACTTAAATTCAATCTTGAAAAAGATGAACTAAGTCCAACTCTTTTACTAGACTTAGTAGAAGTTTGTTAATCTTGATTAGGATTTGTATGAACACATCTGAGAGTTGATCGAAAGGATATAAGTCATTGAATGATACATCCCAAATTGATAAGAGTATGGGAGGACCATATAAATACTATCGAGTTCCTAAATTAAAGTATCATCATTGCCCAAAATTAATTATCAAGAATGAGACATCATTCGATCTTAAAAGCGATATGACCAATATGTAGTAAGAATTGTGTTTAATGAAGTTAAAACACAATGGGTAAAATCTTTCAATTTGTATACCAAAGTAATTTTCTCCACTTAGATGTAAGCAACTGGTTAGGTGATACAGAGTAAAATTGTGTTCAAATGTAGTTGAAGCATAATGAGTGGAATAAATTCACATATCAAAGTTGTTGCGCTTACGCTTTCAATTAAAATTTATTAATACTAGAGGTGTGGTCTTCAAATTATGTTTAATAAGCAGCTTTGAAGCGTGCCATGGACAAGTTAATATTATGTCACTTGAAGTAGACATAATTTTAACACGAGGTCTAATGTTAAATTATGTCATAAATCATGCATAACTAGAAGGCTATTTTATTTCCATCTATGTAAATTATAATTTATTGTATGTATAAATATCTTCGTTATAGAGTACTCAAAGGTTGGAAGTAGATATATGACGAATGTATTCAAAGCGGCTCCTTAGAATGCCCATCCCAATTAATTAAAGAACCCTTCGGACATATCGGGAGATGATATGCTAATTCGATGGGTGATGCCTAATCTGAAAGAGACATGATGATATGAATAAATCGTACTCGATAGATGACTCGAATCATCGAGTGAAATAAATTGAAATACACAGTCGAGTATATTATATGAAAGATTCATTTAGTACTGTGTCTATTTCCAAGCTACGTTTCCTTATTTATTATCCACGTGTTGTAACATGTATGTTTAAGTGAGTGATCCAAGAATATTCACAAGTAATGATCAATGATGCGGCATTTATTGGAAGTTCACATCTCAAACAGAATAAGAGAAAGCTTGATTATCGCACTCCGGTGTCAAGTTGCAAACTTGAGGTATAGTATAATGGAGTTAGAATCTCCATCTTAATATTTTGATTGAAATAAAATAGGGTCAAAAGTGAAGATGAACATTGAGTTCCTTAAAGGTTAGTAGGAACACAACTACACATAATATTTTATACATTGAGTACTAAATGAATCTTCATATAACCTTGAAAGGTATGGTACTGAATTGATTCTTATACAATTGTGAGCCTAATTACATATATGTAACATATGCTATATTAGTCACGAATTGTAAACATGGCATCTGGCATCCAAGTTATAACAAATCGCGGCTAGAACAAAATCTATGATGATTAAATTCTACAAATAGACAAACTCTCTTATGAAGCAAACAACTCTACATTAGAGGTCCGTTCCCACAAGAAGTAAGAACCTGTGTGATTGAGAGTGGATTTGGATTCTATTACGTGGTAATATGATTGAGTATGCCGCGTCGGGATCATGAGGCAACATTCCAGCTGACAGGTGACACTAGCGCCAATTACCGTAATAGAAATTGTGAGGTATTACTAAAGGTATTAAATGCGGATTGAATACGCTTTGGTAACTTTGTTAGAATCTGGTATGAATTCCATTTGTAGTAAGCAATTAAATACGTCAGAATCCTCAAAATGATATAAATTAATCTAAGTACATAATTAACAATTATGAATAATAGACAACTACGGTGATACTTATTGGAAACTATCGACACATTCTTTCAAAAGCCTCCTTTAGATTCCGCCGTTTGGCACTTCAAATGTAGTGCCTCTAGTAAGGTTACACAGGGAGGTTGAGATCCTATATTTGTGTTTCTTCAAACGTGGGACTGATTTGGATGAAAAATCAAGAGAAGAATTTTAATTATTCACTTGATATTTTAAATATATAGGAAGTCTGAGGCTTTTATTTTTCAACTTTTTCATTTCATATGATAAGAAAACTTATGTTAGCTTAATGTTTACATTATCAATGTAAAATCAATTGAGAATATTCGTTGATTGTCGACTCAGTTAGATATGGTTTAACCAACCCGGTAATGAATTGATACAATTGTCGCAGGGCATAACAAAGGAATCAATTCTCCATTGATTTGCGCTCCGACACCTGCGGGCGATTACCATAATTCTTTTTATCTGCAGATTTCTGGTCGTGGTGGCTCATAAGTGTGTCATGAAGCTTGTGACTTTCTTTACTTTCAGTATAGGCGGAATAGCATTTATGGCATCCCATAAACCAAATCATTTACAACACGTGTGAGGAGGCACGAGATCTTCCTTGTATAACAAACGGATAAATCCTCGATATATCTGACATCATCGTTATGCTACATTTTGTGTGACTTGACATATCTTGGAATAATCCCCGGCTTAAAGAGCGGGGCGTTTGGTCGTAGTCAAAGTCACGAGCTCATATAACACGAGATAGTTATATATTGTGAGTCTAAATTGTCGAACCCTAAAATTCTAAACAAATATCATGAGACACGAGATATACATATACTATATAATTCGTTTGATCGTACCGAGTCCCCGGTCGCGGACGAAAGGCGGCCAGCGGTATTAATCTAGTGCAAACCGTGATCGATCTTGATCACTAATCAAAGCTGCCATGTTAGTGATATAATGCTTGTCGCCACCCCGACTATCGACATCGGCCAGAGGCCTTTGGGTATCTTTTGTGTTTTGAGCTTGAAGAGGTGTAATCGGCAATTCGTGTTGCCTCTACAGAAATCATGGTAACCTAGAGTTTAACTTTTTAAACAAATCGAGATCTGATACATGTGTATTATATATTTCTTGGCATATTGAAATAAATATTAATTAGCCCATATGAATGAATCACGCATTAAATTGTAGTTTAGTTAACTATCCCAGTTAAACCTAGAACTTTTGTTTAATTAATTATTCTTATTCCAAAAAGTAGTGACTCTGCATTGCCACGTTCGGTTTTCCTTCATGCTTAGCGAAAACCAAACTTGGTTTGGAATCACGGGGAAGGATCCTCGGCTCCGAGATACGTAGCAGAAATCCATACATGGATTCACTGGCTTTGCATGACTTCTTAGATCATTTCATGATATACAAGCAAGAGGATAGTGATGCAAATCATCGCTTTGCAATACTTCTAAGCGGTCTTTCTGATACATGACGGTCTCGACAGGAATCGATGATGATGACTAAGATTATCAACATAGTCATGCGAGACTATGATCCAAAAATGGGTTTCAACCATTTCTCGGGGGTTACATTAGGTAGGTTTACAACCTGACTCGAAGTGTGTTAAAACATATCTGTCTTTATTAAATGCATATTATTTTAACAACATTACCAACAAAATAGATTGGTAGTCAAGTTGTATCTTGAGTTCAAGTTTCCTTTTAGTTATTTCGCGAGCATACTAGACTCGGTCTGATAGATGCTTGACTAACCAGCTTTCATATGGTCTGTTGTCCGTAATCTTTGCTATCGGCGTTCGATTCTGAAGTAGAAGATCAACAGTAGTCCATTTCCATATAGCTTCTCATTTACCTCTATTCTCTTAAGATTACTACAGCGTATTCGAATCCATTGAATACGCTTTAAAGTAAAACAATTCGATCACGAGATAGTACTCGTCATAGTTGTAGTGCTGACCTTGGCCAGCGGCATCACGGTGAATACGTAATACTATGTAAACAGACTTGAAACACGCTCTAATTAATGTGAGGCCGCTACTTGAGTGGGATTGAACCTCCCAATGAAGAGTTGCCTTGTCATTGAGAATACGTCTGTTGCTAGAATTGTCCCCATTATAGATTTAGTCACCTCGAGCTTAATGACATGCTTAAGCTTAACGGCAATTATAAACGCAGAAGCTCACCTTATATATAATGTGACTTATCATAGCGTATTAGCCAGCATATATATATATTGAGCTCACAAATGTACCAAGAATCTGTCAACTCATATACCCCTTTAAGGTTGTTGGAAGATTTCTTGACATTTGAGTATAAAACTTTATTTATTTATGTTGTTGCGCTCCCATTTAACCTTTGAGGAACTCAAGGGTTCTTAAATATCTTGATTCTTGTTAAGTTTTTTAGTAAGTATCAAAGTGAAGAATATATAACTTCGAATTATACTCGATCTTAAGTTTACAACTTTAGATTCTAGTAAGTATAGAAACTTTCTTTACATTAAGCTTGAGAGATGTTGAGTTCCAATAATAATGTCAGTATCCGTCATCGGTCATTGCTTAGGAGGAACATTCTTTGGATAAGCTTGCTTAGACCCATGTTACAACTTATTGGAATAGCAATAATTTAAAATAAAGCATGAAATGAATTAACTTGATGAATATGTTTAATATTGGTTTCTCGACCAAATGTATGATTAAACAAACTGTTGATTGCTCATTTAATGAATACATTTACTTTTGATGATTCTGCATCCAGAAAGTAATATAGTATGAGCTCTTCTCACAGATAGAATCACAAGTCGAGGAGATAAAATGAAACTTTCTATCTCGGTATGTATTATGTCTTTATTTACTAAATATCAGATGTTATTGGAGTATTATTTATTCATGTTGTCATTCGTGTCAGTACGCATTTAGCTTTAAATGCATCGAGAGTCAGATACTCATGATATAACGAAGGGTTCTAATCTTGGTTTGGTAGCATCTCTACCCAGACCCCTTTGAATCATTCAAATTACATATTTATTTCAGTATTTGTACTTCATATTGAGAGACTCTATATACAGAATAAATTGTAACCTTATAGTGGATGAAATAAATACCGGCTTCCTTCTTGTTATGTACAAAATGACTTAATATCAACTTTGGATCTAACAGGTTAAATTATACACTTTCTGGTAAAAGATAATACTAAGCATCCTATACGAGGCGTTTAGTTTGTTTATCAAGCGCGCAACTCTTGGTGTTTCACGATTGAATATGAATAAATTAATTTAAAGGTAGGTGTAGCAACGCTTAATAGCAAGTATTTCATTCTTTGATGTCTCGGCCACGTTAAGCGCCAATCACTTGTCCGATCCAACTAATGACACATCAGGGGCAGAATGAAACTATCTTGGTATATGAAATTGAAAGATCTCGTCCATTTGTGTTTTAACCATTAACAATTCAATAAATCATTATCTAACAAATACGTTTTTAAGATTAGAATAATATCTCATTCTTGGATGATATACTCTTTATATAGATGATACTTCTACTCGAGAACTTGATAGTATTCATATGGTCCTTTCCGTACCTTATCAGCTACGATGTATACGTTCAATGACTCAAATCTTCAGAGTAAGCTTTGTGTGTAAAACATCTGACTTAATTTAGACTAAACCAGAAACCTCCCATTTAAGTCCTAGTAAAGTCGACTTGGTTCATGCTTTTCAAGATTATATTCAGAATGCTTTGTTCTCTTTTAATTAAAAACATGTAAACACTGAAACTTAATTTGAACTAATTGAACACCAAAACTAGTCACAGTAAAGAGTTGACTTAGTTCATCTTTCAAGATTATACTCGAGAGTCTCGTTCGAGTCATTATCCATAAGTATTATTGATGGTTTGTTGTTGAGGCTTATTTTAAAGAAGAGGTAGAGTAATGTTTCATCGAGAATCACGATATGGAAACGTATAAAGTCAAACATGACATTCTTTTTCTACTCTTACAAGTGCAAGAAAATAGTTTAGAATTTGACCATCTTCATGAAGGATTTAAAACACGTACTCTTTATAATGTGGTCGCTGTCGTTACGAGGCTCGATAACTTCTTTGTATACTTGTCTTCCGACTATCGTTATGCTTGGCTCGTATCCATGATTAAATCATGTGAGTCAAAACTAATTCTCGACAAATGCTTGACAGCTTATTCACGACTTTAACAAAATTATTTGAGATATGAGATTTTAATCAAATCTACTGCTTTAGAATTCCTAAATGTTACTTAAAATCCTTAACCATGCTTTAAGTTGAAATAATGAAGGCGAATCATTAACCGACTTATAGTTCCATGTTAGCTCAAGCTATACAGTAAGGTGAGAACGAATAGATAACTTTGCTTATTTTGGTTACGTACCATAAACTTTGTTTAAAGTGCTTGATTCATGACCATGTTCCAAAAAAGAAACTAAATACCAATCATGTCAAATGTAGATACACAACATTCAAGATCATTGATAGTTTTCGAAAAAGATCAAACTATTTATTATTTAAAACTGTTTGGCTAAGAATGATATGACATATTGAATTATTGCGTAGCGTCATCACCTTTGATTGAATAAAAAATTAATTATCATGATCATATCGTGTGACTTTGTTCATGAACCAAAGTTCATCTTGACGTATCGACATGATTGAATCAAAGTCTTAAATAATTTGTGATATTTAAAGGTTTTATCTTCTGATAGCACCTAGCAAGATTGCGATGGTTGAAGGAGATCGCAGTTAGCACGCTTTATTCAACCAAGTCTGATGAGAGTTTTCTCACTTAACTTATTTTATTTTCATTTATAAAGTCATCGTTTAGTTTTCCCGATGAATGGTGAATAAAATAAATTAAACAATATTCCAAACACTAATAGAAATATGCAACTTAAAATAAACGATTAATGGTTCAAAATAATCCATATGTATTTACAAAATGAATTATATTATATACTTGAATCTCACAAAATACTGCAAAGGCATCAGTCTCACATACTTAAATCTGACAGCGACAACTATGACATTTGAATCAGTTATAATAGTAGTTATCAAACCCGATTATGTAAAAAGCTATGCTTCTTTGTGGCTGTTGAAATCTTATTGAATCTTTACCGACTTTTGTATCTCAGGCAAACCGGTTAAATATGCAATTAAACCCAAAGTACTTGGAATAAATCATCGAAAGCGCCGAAGCGTTGGTAAAATCAACTGACATGATCCGTTAATATAAAATTAGTACCCATGGCAGGTGTGTCCAGGATAATCGCAATGATTTCCTGACTTTAAAATTAAACTTGAATCTGTTCTTAATTTAATTGAGGTGAGGATTGTCATTGTTGCTTTATTTAACCCATGCATAAATTACTTATGTATGAAGCAACATGCGACATGAAAAATAAATAAATAACAAACGTTTAAGAGATATAGATATGACCCTAGGACCTATTATTGACAACAGAGTGAAATGCTAACATAAGTCCTATTCTGACAAACAACAGTCTGCAGTCTCTTGTATTCTTAATTTCCTTGAGAAAACTACAGGTCTGCCAAAGTCTCGTCTTTTGTGGATATATTTATCTTGATACTGTGTGGCAATTTTATACTTGCTACTCAACCCAACCTGACAGAACATGGGTAAATGAATACAAGAATAAAAGAGAAATACGACTCAGCGGTGCGTTCTGACATTTCAATGCGAGGCCAGGTAAATAAATAAATTAAAGCTGGGTCGTATCATACCATTTCCGTTCCATGCTTATTATATGGTGAAACAGTAAACATATAAATCATTTAATATCATATATATTAAATGAAATGAAGATTAAATGTGTTTCAATTATTCAATTAATTGCCCATTATTTTACAATTGATTATCAATTAATATAAATTTTTAATTTAAATATAATTCCATGATTAATGATAATTAATGCAATAATTATCATCCCAAGCTTAAATAAATGGAATAATTAACACAAATAATTAACTCCAAAATTAAAATTTAAAAGTCACCATGAAACATATTTTCAAAATTATCGATTAATGAAAATAATTACATGAAAGGGAAATATAAAACCAAATTTAATGTCATTCAGATATATTGATTCTTGTATTAAAATTTACTCGATTTAACATTTAAAACCGAAATTAATAATTACCAATAAATTTTAAAGCCAAAATAATTACATAAATACATTAGGGTTTTTAAATGACTTGATAGTAACCTCGGCCGCTGAAAAGTGACACTTGTAGCCAGAGTAAAATGATTTGGAGGCTCTAGAAAATTCAAAAAATTGAATTTTCTTGAACACATCAACAATATCATTATTAGACACGTCCAAGTGGTAGTTTATTAAAAACACTTCTAGTTTTTGAGATAAACTTCAAATCCATAAATTCAGTAATTTTTGCGTGCCAAAAATTCAAAAAATTCTGGAAAAATCTGACATGAACCTAAAGGGTCGAGAGAATACACAGACAATTTCATAATTTTGAAATTTCTAAACCTCACTGTAAAATTAAAAATAATTCTACCTCAAATTAAAATGTAAGTGTCAATTTTAATCATTTCAATTAATGAAAGCAAATTAAATAAATATCAAATCATCAAAATCAATACATGAAATGATGATTTAAATATATAATGAAACATATACTAAAAATGGGTTGATTTTTCATATTATATATTCGTAAATTGAATATATAAGTAAATGAAATAATCAGAATTAATAACAATATATCGACCTTGATCAAATTAAACAAAATATATCAAACTTGAGGTAGGCTCACAGGGCCCTTTGTTAGAATCTAGTATGAATTTCATTTGTGATAAACACCAAATTAGTACATCCAGGATCACAAAATGATATAGAATTAATCTAAAACACATAATTAACAGTATGAATAACGAGCACTTACGGTGATGCCGGTGAGCTATGACACGTTATTTGAAGCCTCCTTTTGAATTATCGTTCGGCGGCAGTGTAGTGCCTCTAGTAGGTTATTACACCGGGAGAGGGTTGAATCACCGTTTGTGTTTCTATTTGAAACGTGGGTTGATTTGGATGAAAATTCAAGAAGAATTTTTCAATTCTTCCGCGATATTTTAATATATGGAGGAGGTGGAGGCTTTTGTTTTCATTTCATTTCATGAAATGAAAAACTTATGTTGAAAAACCTAATAGGTTTGATTATATATATCGAACATAAAGCCCAACCGAATAGTTAATGAGACTCAACTAACTGTCGAATGAATTCAATTGACTAATTAATTAATTCGGGTTCATCAATTTCTATTTACATTATCCAGTACTTAAAATCCCAATTGAGAATATTAAGTTGATTCTGTTGACTCTCAATTTAACAAATGTAGTTTAATTTCATACATGAAATATAATCAGCGTCACTACATGTGTGTGACCTTGACTCGGACTCAATAATAGATTTATTGTAATAATAATTGTTAATTACTATTATTATAACGATTAATAAATCAAAAAGATCTAAGCAATACATTTCATAACCCCATAAAAATTATCGCGAGACCCCAGACTAATATCTGATTACTAAGGTGAACATAAGTTCCTGAATCGCGTTTAACCCGACCCCGGTAAATAAATTGATACACAGATTATCATGACGGGCATAATAAAAGGGAATAGAGAATAGAAGGTAACTATAGTTTCTGAGGAATGGATCGGTTCTTGAGGTGCTAACATGGCAGATGTAAGAATAGTGTCATGGACGGTTGTCCCACATTATTAAGTATTTCATGTGAACAATTTGAGTCATTATACTCGAATTAACCAAGCAAAAAGCTTGAATTTAGTATTACAACATTACCCCGTCAATTTTTGTATTGTTAGTATATTATTAAAGAATATGCATTTAATAAGATAGATATGTTTAGCCGCAGCTAATTGTTTAGCCAAACACATCCCGATGATAACCCGAGAAATGACTAGCGCCGCCAAATGCAATGGATATATATATACCATGAGGTTACTGTCCTTGTTCACAGCTTAACTAGTGGGGGTTCGACCATTGGTATAAGTGGGTTTTAGAAGAAGCTGGGCGTAGATATGGTAATGTCCAGCGGTTTGAGCAAAAAACATGGCAAAAGCCAAAATCCATTTTACTTACACTGTATATAGGCTATATCGAGAATAATGCCAACCATCGCTAATTTAGAAACGGTTTAGAGATCAACTGTGGATGCTAGAACAACTTGTAAGTATCTTTTTTGGTTAAGGACATGATTGTAGTATTGTCTTTCGAACTTTCATGTCCTAAATGACCCTAAGGGTCATACAAACTTAAGAATCCACATGTGGACTTGAGCAAACATCTCGGAGTTGATATGCTACATGATTAAATCAGAGAGTTTGATTACGAGATAGAAGAATAAAGTGAGCGATCTGAGATTGATGGGAGCTAGTTAAATAAGTTAAGTAATTGATTGAGCAAGATAGTTCTTATCAAAAATTTAATTTTAATTTACACTAGTCATACACTAATACTCACATCTCAATTAGATTATGTGATTCGATTATTGAGTACCCAATTATTGTGAAAAAAATTCACTTTTTTTTTTGGGTTAAGTAATGCATAATACAGTATTAGTAGTCCTTATTAAGCCCTCTCCAAGATTCAATTTATACCAAGAAAGCGTACACACGGTACCACCCCCTCTTTGGCTCTTTCTCATGCATTTTCCCTTAAATAGTAAATTAGTAATGATGTAAACTATATAGTCTGCAGACCTACGAACACTCCCATTTCATATATATTTGTCGTTTGCTCTTAGTAAAATAATGATTTTATTTTTTTTAATGGCTTTCAAATACTTATCTTCTGAATGGGGAAAATGAAAAATAGTAAATTTCTGCTTTGGCTTAATATTTATTTGGTGTGTATAACAGCTCAGCTGCCCCCCCATATTTATTTTCCTAAGGCCTTTTGGTCTTCTCCTTTACAGAATTTTATACTTGAAAAAACCCTTGTGTTCTAAAGCTTGAAGACTCTTCATTTTCTCTGTTTGCATCCATCAACTCAACAAAAATATGTAATCTTTCTTATACAAAATCATTGTATTTCTTTTTTTGGTAAAGTAAAAGCCTTCTGGTTGAGCTATATGCAGCTTTGATTTGTAGTTGTTTGTGGAGAATGTAATAAGTTGGTGTTTTATATTATCCTTGTTGAAGTTGATTTTCCTTAGTATGGTAACGTTGATTGAACACCCAAAAGAAGAAAAAGAGAACTTTGTTGATTACTTGATTTTGTGTTTGTGATGTAATGTTGTTGTCATATAAATATTTTTTGCATGCTCTTTTTTTTCTTGTTTTCCATATGTATTATCTAAAACCTCATTTGTTAAAGTGGTTGCTACATTTTTCTTTTTGGGTAAAGTTTCTGGTGTTTCTGCTTCAGCTATCTGCAGTTAGTCCTTTTATTTTACCTTTTTTTGCTTAGAACCTTTTGATGTTATGCATTTTTTTCAAACTGAAAAGCATTTCTTTTCTTGTTTGTGAAGAATATAATAAGTTTTTGTTTGATCCCCTTTAGATTATTTTCCTTGTTGAAGTTGATTTTCCATATTAATATTGAAAACCCAAAAGAAGAAGAAGAAATTTTGTTGCTGTGATTTTGGTTTTGTCAGACTAGACTTTTGCCATATATTTGTGTATCAGTGTATGCCCTTCTTTTTATTGTTTTTCCATATGATTTTTTAATTTTTTTTATATTTGCATAATTTGTTTAGTGAAAGTCTGTTGATATGATTTTCCCAGAGGAGTTGTGGTAGGGAGACTTCTCATTGGTTGTTCTATGATGTAGATGGAAAAGAAAACCCCCAAAAGTTGGCCTACCAAAAGGCCTCTTGAAGATTGTGCGGATATTGGAAAACCAAGAAAAAGGGAATTTCCGCTACTGAAGATGGAAGATGTTGATTTAGTAGGCATGGAAAAAAGATTTAAATTTCGCGTACTGTTGCCTAATGGCAAGTCTGTTGAGGTCACATTTAGTAGACCCCAAACCCGAATATCAATGGAGGAACTTGTTAATGTGCTGAAACAAGAATATTTGAGGGTTTCTAAACAATCAGGGTTCCAGACGCCTAAGAGGGGTGTTAACTGGAAGAGCTCTGAATTGCATGTAGTAGATGTTTCTGATAAAAAATTTGAACAATCATTCGATTTAAGGAAATTTGAGCCCGATAAGTGGAACTTTCTTAGACTGCAGGTTTGATTTTATCCTAAGATCTCACTATTGTTCTTTTTACTGGCAATTCTCATTTCTTTTTCTGCATTTTTTTAAACAGGATGGGTCAGATGAATCTCAGTTCTTTGAGGTATATGTGTGTACTAATCATTTCTAGATCATATCTACTTAATCTATGCTTTCTATGTTTATTATCGCTATTAAAAATCTTGTTTCACTCGTATTATTGCATTTGCAGAATATGTGGGATCTTACTCCTGATACTGATTTACTAAAGGAGCTTCCGTCAGAACATTCATTTGAAACTGCACTTGCTGATTTGATTGTAAACATCATTTCTGCTGCTTGATTTTCTTTTTTGTCTCTTATCATAATCATTTGAGGACCAATATAATTGTTTCTCTGGAATAGGATAATGCATTACAAGCAGTATGGTCCAATTCTCCTGGTGAAAGGAAATTGATAAGGTACAATTAAGTGCTTTTATTGAAGATAAACCTCGAATTTTCTCTTATCTCATTTTTAAATGATTACCTGAGAACTAACACAGCAAATTGCTCCATATGTAGTGTGGAGATATCAAATGAAATAATTACAATTGTGGACTCTGGCCCTGGATTGGACGAGTCCCTTGATAAGTGGTATGAAATCCACCTATATTTATTTAACGTTTAGTCATTCGATATCCACTCTAATGAAAAGTTGGTCATGCTTGGCAAAGTTTATTTCCATTTTCTGCTTTGGCTGAAACTTGCTATTTGATTGAAGTACTAAATCATCTGTTGTTAAAAAGGGTCCTGTAGATATCCTTGGGAAGACATCAATCTTTAATTTACAGTGATCTCTGTTTAGCTGATTCTTTCTCAATTTTCTTGATTTCCTTGCCATTTTATTTTTCGTCTTCATTTTGCTTTTAGGGGGAAGATGGGGGCATCATTGCATAGATCAGCCCGGAAACAAGCAATTGGAGGGAAAGCTCCGTTCTTAACAGTAAGTACATTCCAAAATTTAGTTCCTTTTGTTTTTTAATCAATGGCATTACTGTGTGATCAGGTGTACTGTTTGCTGAAGCTTAAAGTTATATATTTTAGTTTTGTTTATAATTGTAATGGAAACCCGATTTTGTACACTGCAGCCTTTCTTTGGCATGTTTGGATATGGAGGACCAATTGCTTCCATGAAACTAGGAGAGTATGACTTTCAAAAACATGTGTTCTATTATTCTATGTTTGAATATAAATTGAAACAGTGCATTGTGCCTCATCATTTAAATTTTCTGCTGTTGTCCTTCTAGGCGTGCATTGATTTCATCCAAGAAGAAGGGCTCCAGGAAAGTGTTCAGTCTACTTCTTGACCGCAAGGCATTACTTACGCATTCTAGTATGGACTGCCGATGGAAGGTAGTTACTTCTACATATAGTTTTTTTAATGGAGGGCTCAGGTCTTCATTTACTTAAGCTTTTATTTCTTTTATTCAGGCTGATGGAGGTCTTAGAGACCCCTCAGAAGAGGAATTGGTTAATTTTCCGAATGGAAGCTTCATGAAGGTCCATTCTCGACATACAACTCTTCTTATTCAGGCTGTTGAGAGAATAACTGTTCATATATGGCACTGAATTCTTTGATAGATAGAAATCTCAGAGCCGAAAGTAAGAGTTCCAGACGTACATCAACTCCAGAGAAAATTGAAGGATATATACTTTCCATATATTCAGGTTTTTCTCTATTCCAATCATCAAGTAACTTAATATTAGGTCATTTAGAAAATATCTTAAAACTACGACTAAACTTTAGGGCGTTCTACTGACCCACTGAGGAAAAACAAAATCCAGAGGCATCTTGCATTAGCTGATTTTTACTATACGATATTCTATAAAGTAATTTTTTTTCATTGTGAACATGCTCTAGGAGAACAATGTAAAAAATAATTGTTAGTTATTTACTGTCAGAACAATAGATTCATGAAGAATAATGTGGTTTCTAGAATCCTGTAAATCAGATTTCTGACTGATAGTGTCAATTTCAAAGTACTCGGTTTCTTTCTGGAGACTAAATTATTTGCAATCACTATCAATAGGTTTCCTCCATGGTACCACTTCATATTTTTCCTACTAATTGAAGTTCCATTAGTTAAGAGTTAAAACTATTTTATATCTGTTTCAGTCCTCTGTTTGTTAGAAATTAGTAAATAAATATGATGAGGAGTTAAATTTTATATCAGATCATCCACTGTTAACCTGTATTATTTTCTAAGATGAATGTGTTTATGTCATGGAGTTAAAATTTCATATCAGATCATACATTGTCAACTGTATTATGTCATTGTTTTTAGTTTTGTTACTTTTTCAGTGTGATTTGGAGGGTAACAGTGGCCGGACTGTGAGGCACATTGAGTTTCAGGTTTGATGATGTCAAGTCATTTGCACAGAAATGATAATTATAAATTACTAGTTTATTAATCTCGCATTTTTGTGCTTATCACTTCACCTATCCGTAGAATTGTGTTTCTTTACAAATTTACCTAATTTTGTCAAGTTATTTTATACATGTTATTCCCCTTGCTCTGAATTGAAAAAAATGAAGGTTTTTAGGCCATTTCTGAAAAGCTATCATAAGCAAATATCGACTTGTTCTATTCCTATTGAAATTAGTAGATGGGGTGTGACTTCCGTTGTTTTCTTTGTACTTTTGAAATTATGTGTATTTTCTTTCTTTCTGATTTCTATCATTTGTTGGAAAGATTTTCTCATTCGATATAAAGAGCTACTCATAAGAGATGACAATGTTAGAGCAATTTCAGGTCAATGGGACTAACTTGGCAGAGGTTGAAGCGGGAGAAGTAGCTATAACTAATTTTCACTCTTGCAATGGGGCTTCATTTACCTTTAAGATAAATATTTCTCACGATACATGCAGCGGTTCCCAAGGTAACACAAAGTAGAACATTCTACAGCATGCCAGTAACAATTATAAATGTTGCACTGGTTGGGTTAGTTGAGTAACATGCCTGCCCATCCCAACAGGGCTTGAATCACATGAAGAAGCAAATGCAAGATTGAAATTTGTTTATTTCCCAATTGTGCAGGTATTGTTGTACCTTTTATAATAATTTTCAGCATCATTTTTGTAATTCTGTTTTCATTATTATTTTGATGAATAGATTGTGATGCACAAGGTGGGGTAGTTAATGATCCATATACTTGTGGTTAATAATAGGGTAAAGAATCAATTGAGAGTATATTAGAGAAATTAGAAGAAGATGGACACGGATTGGCAGAAAACTATGAGAACTTCAGCCGTGTCTCTGTCAGGAGGCTGGGTCGCTTACTTCCGGATGCTCGCTGGGTAGTTGGCACATTTTAGTTTCTGTATCTCTTTATAGGGACTGTCGAAATACTTCTTATTTCATCAAACATTATCTTTGATTTCCCTCATTTTGTCTAGTCATGAAATGTGCCTTCATCTAACTGAAACTTGTTGTCTCTACCTCATATGAATGTACATATTCAATTACTTCTTCAATTTTTAATATCTTTATAATTTTTGGTCCAGCTTTGGCTTCCATTCATGGATTTCAGGCAGAGAAAGGGGGACAAAGCTCAAGTTTTGAAGAGATGTTGTTCCAGGGTTAAATGCTTCATAGGTCAAAGTTCTTAGAATCTGAAAATCAGCTTATTGATCATATTCACGACAATATTATTTTTTGCTTTATATCTCAACTGTAAGTCATATGCAATGGTCTCTTTTGCAGAAACCGATGCGGGTTTTATCCCAACAACATCTAAGGTAATACAGTGTTTCAAGGTCAAAGTAGATGAGAAAACTTGTGTTTAACTTTGTTTGCTTTATGTTGTCTTTTATTCTTGGGATATCCAATTTTGTGAAAAGGCAACAATTGCTAGCATGCTGAAGTTCTTTTGTTGGCTTCATCTTTTCTTATTTTTTTTTCCAGCAGATTCAAGAAAGTTGAAGTAGGCAATGTAAATGTAAAGCTGCTGAATAATTATTAACTGCTTTAAATTGATTTTATGACCTGGAGGGAATTACAATCGTTTAATGTGTAAATTCTCACTAATAGGAGTAATAAATTAACAAACTTCAATAATGTGGCAGCATTGTCTTCCCTTCTGATAAAGCTCATAAACACCTCTTCTTCAAGGTTGTTTGCATCATGATTATTTATTCATATGAAGCATCGCAAGCACTGTCTTTATATTTCAATGTATGTAGGTGTAGTGTTGTATATGTGTGTGTATTGTAGTGATAAATAAATAATCCAGCCATTGATTCATTATTGTTGCGGTGTAAGGTGGTGCAGCTTGTTTTGAGTGATGATTCTCCAATGCCTATATGCCTCAAATTTTGCTTTTACCTTCATCTTACTTTTGCTTACTTTATCTTATCAGTTGCAATTATTGTCTTTTAGAAGTAATAAAGTATTAAGATCTAACTGAGCTGATCGGCATCAATTTTTGACATACTTCTTTTATTTCTCTAAATAACGTGAAATCAAATTGATATCGTATAGACTGATTTGGCTCACCATCATCCTCACACAATTGCATTGAAGAACTTTGGGAACAAGAGTATTGACAATCATAAAGGTACGGAATTTACCTAGGAACTTTATTACAAATCAAGATTTCTTCCAACCACAGAATCATTTGCTCTGTAGATGAGAATGTTCTAATATTCAAAGACGATAAGCAAATTAGCCTCCAGCATTTGGACAAGAAATATCAAGAATGGATTTTGCAAATGCATGATCAGTATGACGAGGAAATAAATTGTGGCGAAGATGAACCGACTTATGTGGTTGGTCTCCAAAACAAGAAAAAACTTGGCATATCATCTGATGGTAACCCTCAAATGAATGACGTGCTACTGAAAGTAATTTATTACTTAGAAGTCGGCATGCTACTGAAAATATTTTTTGTGAATTTTAGTACTGAGGATCCATAGAGTTGTGAGGAGGAAGGGTTTTACCTGGCAATCTGGGCAGAAGATAAAAATTTTGAAGGGCGCTTGTGCTGGTTTTCACAAAACAACTGTTTTTGCAACATTGGAATATATTATTCTTGAAGGTTTGCAGGGAGATGCAGGAGGTAAGTGTTATGCATCTTTTCTTCGGGCAACTCTTTCTCTGTTTTAGACCTTGGGGAATAAGTGGAACTACTGTATGAGGATATTATTTATCTTAGGTTGTTCCCTCCAGGTTATAAAATGATTTGTACTCCATTATTTATACTCCATTTTCACTTCATTGAAATTATAACTAATCGTTGGAGTATAACATAGACCTTTCTATTTGCTTCCTACCAAAATAGGTGAGGCTCGGCTTCTATGTAGGTATGCCAATTAGCTCAAGTTACATGTGTGCTCTTGATTTACATTCCATCTACCTTCCATTGGGGACTGACATTAAATTTGTGATAATTCTTCTGGACACTCTCGGAATTAACAGACCAATAGGCCTACCAGATGAGAAAGGTTGCTTTCTTACATTGGAAAATGGTGCTGCCACCTTGGAGATTGGTGAATCTCTCTCTGCGCCTCTTTCAGTGATAGATTCTGGAAAGGTTTGGCACTTTAGCAATAACTTCATGTTTCAGAATCATAGGCTGTTTTTGATACTTTTACAATTTAGCTAATGTTTGGTAACACTGAACCACTGATGCAGTGTTTAGCTATTGGTGAAGATGAATGGAACTCCAAATTTGAAATGTGTCATCAGAAATTTCCTTCATCTATCGAATTGCTAAATGCTGAGTTATGCCAACAACTGGAGATTGAAAAGGTTAGACTCAACTCAATTTATGACATATCTCATTCAGTTACTGGAGTTGGTTGTTAGTTCTGATCCCCCAAATAATATGTCTATTTTATTGCAAATTGTTTATGCCTTCAGCTGGATTTGGCTAAAGGTATGTTCATACGCTAAGTGCATATAGGAGCTAACACTAGTGATTGCCTTTATGAAAATTGCAGGTCTAAAATGATTTTGCATCTAAGTCGATAACTTAGAGATCAATAATGTTTGTTAATTTGTGAAGAAAATCTCGTTCTTTTTGTTCATTTCATCGCAAGAATGTGACACCTTACTTTCTCATAGAACATAAATTGCTCATTCAATCTTAAAGGGAAATATGCACTTGATATCTCATATTGTGAGTACTTCTTGTTTTGTGTGTCGTTCAAGCAGTTAGCTATTATTTTCTTTCTTACTTCTTGTGCAGGCATTACCTGTTAACACAGTATGTGCTGGGTATAAACCTCCTGAGGAAATTGTTGCTGTTATTCGTCCTGGAAGTTTTGATCCTGAAAATTCTTTGAAAAGTCTGAACCAAAAGTACATAGTTAAAGAAAGCCATGAAATGGTTCTAGAAATTAACTTTGAAGCCAAACATTATGAAAGTAAAGAACTTATATATTCTGCTCAAGTGAATCCTTTGACCCTCAGAGGGTTTCAAGGTTGTTATATATTTCCTCTGAAGGAGGTACCAAATTTATTTGAAAGAGCTGGTGCTTATACTTTTTCCCTTTCTCTTGTAAGTGATACTGTTTTCTTTAAATTCATATAGCAAATTATATACACCGAGTGGCATGGTTATTCACATTTTATTTCTGTTAATTATCTATTTATTTATATATTTTTCCAGAATGGGCATGTAGATTGTGGACTTTGTGAGAAAAGGGTACTGGTAAAGCCATTGCCTGAGGTTGGGAGTTGGAGAATTCTTAGAAGTAAACAAACTGTGAAATACATTGTAATGTAAGAAAATGCCCGTTTGCCTATTCTTCACATGCTCGTGTTTTTATAACTTTCTCCTTACTCTTTTGTATATTAATGCACATGATTTTACGATACTGTGGATTTTCTTTTTTCAACTACAAGATGTGGTTATTTATAGATTCTCCTAATCATTAAAATTTGTACTTTCAGGGTTGGTTCATGTTTTCTGCCTCTCAAAATTGGATGTTATGATAAATATAATAACAGGATTCCGTTTGGAAGTGTTCCTGAAGTTAAGATCGATTTCAATTCAATAAAAGGAGTTCACATACATGCATGCTACAAAGAAGTGTCTCTCTCACCTGATAAGTTATCTATGTTAATTAAGGTATATTTTTTAAACCATTGCTAAGTAGGAGACACTTTTGGCATCTTTTGCATGCTTACTCTAAATGTAAACTGAATAGGATTTGCGGGTTGAAAGTAGTGATCTGGACAAGATTCGACCCAAGTATGAAGCCACTTTACTCATTTATCCCCGAGATGAGGCCTTCTCGGTACCTATTCCTTGTCAAGGTACTCTTAATGGCCGCTCAAGTCCTAATATCAGTCATCAATATTAATTAAAAATAATTCAATTTTAGAAATGACGAGTTAAATTTTTATTGGGGTCATTGTTAAGTTGGCGGACATGATTTAATTTATTTAATTTGTGTTAGTGTTACCTGGACCTTTGGGAAGTGTAGTAGTTCGACATACAGATTTGAGGATGCAGTTGCTCCCAGGGCACACAATGAATGAATTAATATTAGAGGTATATGTTCATGTTGAACCTTTTGTCTCTCATTATTCAGGATCAGATTTTACTGTTATTCTTTAGAATACATCTCATTGAATTTTGTAGGTCAAGTCTAGTATACTTTCGTGCCTCAAGTATCCTTTCTTGCTAATAAATATTTAAGAGAATTATGATCTAAGATCATTATAATCGATTCATGCTTTTGGCATGAAATTCTTAATATTTTGAAGATGGTTAATTATCATCTTGGGCAACCTAGTGTTCCTTTCACTTAAAAGATCGAATGTTAAGTATTTGAAATTTCATTTATGTAACTCTATCCCATACATGTTCTTATATATACGAGTGACTGAGTAAGATGGCTAGTCGGCAAGTGAAATTATCTTATTTGTTTACTGTGAAATGCCATTTGTTCTCTTTGAGTTGAGTGAGTTTCCTTGAATACAAATTCATCCACAAGACCTATATCTGATTTTGTTCCTTATATATTGTTTCAGACTTCAGACATACTCATATTCCTCCACATTATGAATTGAATTTCATGTGATTAAATATGGTTCACCATCTCATTGAATTTCAAAGATTCTTTCTTGTTTCTCTCTCCCCCCACACACACAAAATAATTTAATGGAATAAAATCTTCTTCAGTCCCTTGGAACTTGATATGATATTCTTCGTTGTAGATTCTATCTTTGTGACATCTCAAAAATTGGAAATTTGAAGAAAATTGTATTGGCTATTCTTAGCAGATGATAACCTGTAATAATTCATGTAAATTGAAATTATGCTTACTTTCTTGCTCATTTTACTTACTCTCTTCTGAATGTTAGTTTCTGTATTTTCTTATTAAGCAATTGTGGGTCTTATTTCGGTCAGTTTGACCGCTCTAATTTCAAATCCAGGTGTTTGACAAATATGGAAATCATTTGAAGAAAAATGAGGAAGTTCAACTGCACGTGGATGGTTTCCATATCCTAGATAAAGAAGGCTTCAATAGGAAGGTGGGTGAGTTATTCAAGATTTATTGTCTAATGAAACCATCAAATTTTTGTGAATTGTGATAGTAATATGGTATTGACCATCTTTATGTTGGCACATTAAGCAATTGTAAATCGGTTTGCATAAAATTATACTCCGTAATTTAAGAACTTTTAGTTATATATCTGCTATTGTTGCTATGTTCAAAAACAGAAAATAATGACTAATTGATTAATAAATATAATTCATGAAATTCAAAGACAAGTTTGTGCATAGTTATCATGGATCTTACATTACTTTATCAGCAGAATGCACCTGGTGAAGTAATACGGAAAATTCTAACTTCTCTTTTCATCACAGCTTAAACTAATGTAGTCCCAACACTGAAATGTTCAAATATGACCTTCATAATTCGGCAGCACTATTCATTTTAACAATTTTTAGATGATTTCCATATAAATTACAAAACTACATAGCGTGAAAATATTTCCATGTCATATGGAGTCAAAAGTTTTATATTCCCTGGTTCGTGGTTATTATGAAATAAATCAAAATGGATTATTACACTACCTACACTTCTTATCTATTGTGAAGTAGTAGATAGTGTTTGCACTTCACTCTTGGGTCAATTCGGAAACAGGCTTCCTGTGGTCACAGGGGTATGGCGTGAAAATTTTAACTGCAGTTCCAGTGATAGTTTGGCCTTAAACTTAACTGATGTAGATGTTGTGCACAGGTTTCCTAACACTGGATGCATTTTTTTCAGGTAGATGATGATGGGTATGTCGATCTCAGTGGCATCTTAAAAATCATAAAAGGATATGGCGAAATAGGCAAGAAATTTAGCCTTTTTTCACCCCTCAAATTGTTTCATTGTATAAATAATTATGATAAAAGATTATATCTTTCATCTTTGGTTATTTTATTTAGTTTCATTCACCCATAAACTTATATGTGAAACCTCGTCATATATTTAGTAGTTTGTATGGGTTTCTACTTTGTAAGTTGGAGATATATTTGTAAAAAAATTGAAACAAATAAAAGTTGGCTTTATAATGAAATAATGAAAGAATGTAGTCTCATTAGTTTGTGCTTGTTTTGAGATTTCAAGAACCGTCTTGTGTGATGGTGCAGTTTAATCGTGTTTCACATGAATGCACTGTTGTTGTCATCCTTTTTTTTCTGGTATCTATTTTCATTTATAGTTGTTTTTCTTAGCGATTATTTCACATTCCCCTTGCAGCAACTCTTTCTGTGTTACATGGTGATGAGCTTGTCTTCAGGCAAGAGTTTCAAATTGAAAAGAGAGAGCTCCGGACTGGATTTGAGGTTCGTTCCATTTCTATGTAGAGGTTCCGGAAACCCATGTTTCTATATCACTTATGTTGTCTTATTGATTGTAGGTGCCTAAAACTTGTGTGGCTGGTTCTCTACTAGAAAATCTTGTTTTTGAGGTGACTACTTCAGAGGGTGAAGTGGATGAGAGCTGTCACGACAAAGATGAGAATGGAAATTCTCATACTTTGACTTTAAAATCAGACACGTTGGACATTGATGATTCTGTGCAGTATGTTTTCCGTCATGGACGTTGCACTGTTCGGGCAATTTCCCTTCCATGTGAAGCAGGAGTGTTCTCCTTTATAGCCTATCATTCGAGATACCCACAGCTCCAATTGAAAAGAGAGGTTACATCTTTTTTCAAAATGTATGTCATTTGTCATTAATCAATGCTCCATGTTTTTTATTGTTCTAAATACTGTACAGTTTATTCTTGAGCAACCTGAAAATCTGTGTCAAGAAAATATGGCTACGCAATATTCAGAAGGATTAATCTGCCAAGCCTTTCCGGCTCAAATGATTTCAGAACGGGGTCATCAGGATTTTGTTGACCATGAGAAGCAAATTGAAGAGCTTGCTCTTGTCCATGTTACCTCTTCTAACCAAGAAATGACAAAATTAATTAGCGCCATCCAAAATGAACAGAAGGCATGTTATATGGTTCTCGTCTTATTATACCTTAAATGTGATTGCTGCTCTTGATTGCTAAGCAAATAATTTGTGAACTTTCCAATTGTTCAGCACACCTTCTACATCCTTATGCTGAAAATTGTCACATCTACATGTATTTCTTTCGATCCAGGAGCTTGAAGATGAAATGTACATATATGGAACCTATGTTGGAGATCAGGAGAAAGTCCTGAAGAAACTCAAAATTGATCAGTTACTTCTCAACGAGAAATTGATTGGATTACAAGGTTTATAGTTCCTCCTGTGTAAATTATATCTTATCTGGAGGTTATTCATCTTTTTGTTATCATATATGGGCTGACTATGAACTAAAATAAATTTGTAATCTTGTTTAAAATACTAGGAATGAATTAATAATTTTTATGCTTACTGGTTGTTCTTTTCGATTAAAACACAGCGTCAATAGATGATAATATAGAAAATGATCATGACAATGCTGCTCAAAAGATGATGATTATGAAAAAGATAAGCCAGAAGTGTAACAATGCTGCCGCTGTTGTTAGTAAATTACTAAAATCACCGCCTTCTGAGAATCAGCATAGAGAATTTGTGAATAACATGCTTGGGGTGGTTGCTCTTCTTGGAAGCGTACAATCCAAAGAGCTAAGCATGTAAGTTTGTTCTATGCTGTCTGTTAATTTACTAGATACCCAAATTCAGAGAATTAGCAATGCACCTTT
The DNA here is from genome assembly GCA_019722365.1 of Lithospermum erythrorhizon. Classification (NCBI taxonomy): domain Eukaryota; kingdom Viridiplantae; phylum Streptophyta; class Magnoliopsida; order Boraginales; family Boraginaceae; genus Lithospermum; species Lithospermum erythrorhizon. The sequence continues at coordinate 40,493 of JADFUC010002132.1, forward strand.
GTCTGCCTCTTCATGATTCTCAGGATACTCTCACGGTATATTGGAGAGGATCACATGCTTGCAGTGGTATGTAAGACATATTCTGCTGCCAGTGCTTTTGAGAAGTATGAACTCGGACAGTCAAGCCGTTGCAGTGCTTTCAATGAGTTGGCTACAGAGCTAGGCTGCTCCGTGAGTGAAGGATCTGTTATCTGTCTTGAGGATGTAAGGTATTGCAACAGATTGGTATCAAGATTAAGATATTTTGACTATTTCTTTCTATTCTATCATAATAAAATATGCTTCCACATGTTTGTCCTATTCGTTGGTCAGAAAGAAAAAAAAAGTCATGTTGCTTAACCTGGAAAATCTATGTGCTGTCTTTATTAAGGTCATATCCTGGGCGGATTGGTCGAGATCCTCAGGGGAAGCTTGCTTTGCTGGACCCCGCATTACCTGATGGAAGTGGCCCACCAGGTTACCTAGGATATGCTGTGAATATGATCCACCTTGATGCAGATAATTTGCAGTGGAGAAATGCTATAGATCACGGACTACGTGAGACCATATTTTATGGTCTTTTGGGAGAGCTTCAAGTTTATCAAAATAAGGACTGCATGAACAAAGCAAGATCTTGCGTAAAAGTGGATGCAGTTTCTTTAGATGGAGCAATTATGAGAAGAGGCGTCCTTGTGTCTTTTGGGGAATGGTAATATCTATAATTTCTGCCTCAATTGAACATCTCCTTTATTATCAAGTTCAGCAATGAAACCATAATGTTTGCTTCATTTTGGCATTTTCTCCACAGGGAACCTGATATCCATTTTCCAGTTCTTCCGGATATCCGGCTACATTATTCTCAAGAGATAGAACAGTTGGATATGGAGTTGCACAAATTATCAAAGGAGGTCGAGGAAAATGAGCAAAAACTTCAGCACATTAAGAGGAAATTTTGGAAGATACATGATAAGTATAACAAGTTCCTGGATGAGAAAGCTCCTTTCTTAGCAAGCCTGGATGAGTCTTGCAGCAGATCTCTACTTTCTCATAATGTAGCAGCAAGCTCATCTTCCTGAAATAGAAAGTTTAGCTAGTTAGTACACTCCTATTTGAATTTTGATGCATAGACATGAAATGAAATGCAGCAACTTGAATTACAATGTAGGAAGACTAGGGTGATGTTATGTTCTGCATATGGCTCAATGTCTGAGAAACATCTGAAGTATAATTACCCAAACAAATGTTGCCAAATTTGTTTAAACTTCACCATCCATTTTGACACAATATTCTCAAATATTAAGCGAAGATGAAGGTTTCACCGAAACTTAATTCGGTTACATTGCAAGAGTGGCTCCATGGACCATGCTTATAATTTCACCAACGGTTCAATCATGTGCCCTAATGGGCACATGATCATGGTAAATGCACACATCAATTCTTGTTTAGATATTCTCAATAGATAATATGCAATTGTTGTTTGGCTTGTCATGCGTTTTCTTTATAGCTTTATTCATTCAATGATGGAAAGTTGACAAAATTAATTTAGACTTATTTATTTCTTGAGCCTGGAACTTTCACAATCTTTTCAACTTACCCTAGGTACTTTTATTGTTTTAAATTTCCTCCTAAACTTTCCATCGTTTCAAATTACATCCTACTATCTGCTTTTTTGGGGGTTAAAATAGATGAAATCCATTTTTACATGAAAAAAATGTTAGAACTTCCTCTAGTTAAGCATTAATTCTATTTGAATTTTGATGCATAGACATGAAATGAAATGCAGCAACTTGAATTACAATGTAGGAAGACTAGGGTGATGTTATGTTCTGCATATGGCTCAATGTCTGAGAAACATCTGAAGTATAATTACCCAAACAAATGTTGCCAAATTTGTTTAAACTTCACCATCCATTTTGACACAATATTCTCAAATATTAAGCGAGATGAAGGTTTCACCGAAACTTAATTCGGTTACATTGCAAGAGTGGCTCCATGGACCATGCTTATAATTTCACCAACGGTTCAATCATGTGCCCTAATGGGCACATGATCATGGTAAATGCACACACATCAATTCTTGTTTAGATATCCTCAATAGATGGTATGCAATTGTTGTTTGGCTTGTCATGCGTTTTCTTTATAGCTTTATTCATTCAATGATGGAAAGTTGACAAAATTAATTTAGACTTATTTATTTCTTGAGCCTGGAACTTTCACAATCTTTTCAACTTACCCTAGGTACTTTTATTGTTTTAAATTTCCTCCTAAACTTTCCATCGTTTCAAATTACATCCTACTATCTGCTTTTTTTCAAGTTAAATAGATGAAATCCATTTTTACATGAAAAAAATGTTAGAACTTCCTTTGTATGTTAATATTTTGGTGTTCTCAGACACCCCCCCTCCCCCCCAAACCACCGCTCTCCCTCTCAGATCCACCTAAAATCATACAAACCACCCCCACCCCCTACCCGCATGGTCTTTTTTGTCCATCTCCCAATTCTATTACTCAACCTAAGTACCCACCGGTGTCTTTTATCTTTTTCTATTCCCCCTTACCACATTTTATCATCAAAGAAAGAATGCTAGCTTTGTTTACTAACTCCAGGCCACTTCTGAATGTACGGGACCTCGAGCAAAAGACTTTGCCTTTCTTTGAAACTTGAAAAACCTTGCTTTACAACATCTCTTTGTAATGGCGCATATGTTTTATTATAATAAACCCGTTAACGGAAACCTCATGGAAAGTATTGTAAAGATTTTTAAGCAAACGATCGGTGTCTCCACTATTATTCTAGTTTTCTCCAACGTATGCTAATGTCTGGCGCTGGTTCTCTTGACTCATGAGTTGATTTCTGCAAGCTTAAAGTTGCCTCCAATGCCTTGCTCCCGACGATGATTTTACAGCTATTTAGTTGTACTTTGAACCGACGAGGGCCTTTGAAACTTAATCTCGATGACGATTTGGACTACCTAGTTGTGCTTGAACCGACAAGTGCCTTTAAAGCTTAATATGATGGTGATTTGGAATGTTATAACAGTGGAAGCGAATTTGCTATAATAGACAGATGCGAATTCTAAGACCATGAATTAAGTAAAGTACTCAAAATTAAGATACACAGATTTTAACGTGGTATCCCTAATAATGTGTTAGGACTAATCTAAGGGCAGATCCACATAACAGATTTCAATATAATGGAGGAACATATTACATACTAAAGCTAACTTAGCTCTCAGATGAGCAAACCATGCTCCCAGATATATAGAATAACCTAAACTATACTAACAGACTTGTGTAGATCACTACACTCCAATGGACGCCCAATTACCTAGCAATATGATAAGAGATCTTAAGCCTAAGACTCTCCCTCATTATTCTAGGATAATCAAGATAAAACCCTTAAACAACAAGATATAATTTATGCTAAGAATACACAAGAAACCCTTCCATTGTGGAGGTGTCTATACTGAAATAGTTGAGGTAATACTAATTTATAGCAAAATCCACTAACTATTTGGGCATGAAATATCCAACAAACTAAGACCTTAATTATAGGGCCAAGTATGTGAAAATCTCTCCAAAACTTTCGAGCATGAAGCTCTTCCCAAGATTCAAGCACCCAACTAAACAAATGTCTATCTTGACTTGAATCTTCCATAGATGATAGAAAATTACAACCTCCCAGTGCACTGTATGTACTTGCAGCACGATGTGCTCGCAAGGGAAATGTACCAGAAAAGTACTAGAGGCGTATAGATGTGTCCGTGATGACATCCAAAAAGAGATAAACAATGCTTAGCCGCATTCCCTCACATAATACCGCCTCTCACACGAAAGGCAATGCATTACTTGGCAAGTCTAATGTCGTTTGGACCACTCCCTCTCAGTATCCTCTACACTACTTGTTGATATTCCACTTCTTACAGAACTAGTGTATACCAAAGTATGCCTACTTTCTATCCCACTAGTATGAGAATGTAAGTCATGCACCTCTTCAAAGATGCTATACCGCAGCGCCTATTCATATGCGATATTCATACCAATCAAGTGAAGAAATCTCTCTCCAACGATAGCTTGCCATTGAATAGTCTCAAAGACAAAGAATGCATTTGAGACATTTGTGAATCGAAGTTCCGCAACCAAGAAAGAATGAGCTAACTCATCCATTGTCGCATTCTTTTTGAAGGTACTCAGAACATGCTGCTGTGACATCCTTGAGCTACCCCCGCGACGTTTCTAACAAACCTTGAAGCCACCGAAGTATTCCACACCGAAAGTGATCGGTGACGTGCCCCTCTCCAACTCACTACCGACTAAAAAAATTTTAATCGGGCTTCTACCTATTTCCCCACACTATAATAATTCCACCTAGAAAATTTCATACCTTGTAAAACCTACAAAGTTCCATGCTCACACCTTTCGTAATCATATTCGAAACTCCTATAGATAGTCAACCTCCACATTTTTCTAAGAAATTGAACCTCTTTGTCATTCAAAACAACTCGTAGATAAGTAGGTTTGTCGCGAGGCACATATCCAATCTTATTCAATTGCATAATCTCACTATACCGTGTCCTAATTATGATCGAGCTAATCCCAACCGCCTGGCCGACAAACTCCATTTGGTTACATCGGAACGATGTTAACATCCAACTACTTATACGTTGAGAACTACCTCCCTCCTAGGATACATACGACATGGTTACGGAATCCATAACCCATACATCGTGTGTAAAATGTATGAGCATCAAGAATTCAAGGCCATGTCCTCTTCTCGAATGCATATCGCTTTGAAATAGCGATAATACCACTTGATGCCATTTCCGCTTGCATTTCCCTCCCTATTAGGACAATCTATTTTCCACTTCCCAACTCCTTATAGTAATTGCACCTATCGATGTCCTCGACCCCCCGCCTTCAACTAACACTCAATTTCCTATTATGTAGGGGTCGATCAAACTTCTTCCCCAAAGGACAAAGAATATTGACCATTTGTCATAGACTTTCTAAAGTTCCTTTACATGATAAGTAAAGAGGCTAATAGTATCATGTAACATCCTTATTCGCAATCTTAATATCTATATTAGGCAATTCAAGGAGTATATTATTAATAGCTAATTGGCCGCTTGCCCCATAAAAATTATCGTTATCTTGTCAAGTTTCCCCCTAAACTTTGGCATCTTGTCAGCTATGCCCTCTGAACTTTTACTCTTGTCAGGATTACCCCTGAACTTCCACACACACTTATTAGTCAAGCTCTTCGTCATATACGCATTCTTAAGCTCAAATGCACGTTAAGCTTCAACAACAACTTATTAGTCAAGCTCTTCATCATATACAAACTCTTAAGCTTGGGCCACAACTCGGCAGCAGTATCCTCCTCCACCATCTTTGTGATAACCTCATCATCCAAAGCGAGAATCAACGTCGAATGTGGCTTCTCCTCTAAACTAGCCATGTTATCAGGTAACGGTGCTGGTGGATTGTTCATCAGAGGTTCCCAGAGCCCCTCTTGTTTCAGTAGCGCCATCGCCATGATTTGTCAGAGAGTGAAACTGTTTCTCCCAATGAAATTCTCAATTTTTATTTTTTCACCACCCATCTTCTTCGCAAATTGGAATCCAAGCTCGATGCTTTTACTAATCTATGATATTAGAATTATGTAAAAGTGCAAAAGAAAGTAAATAACATAGATATTTTAACGTGGTATCGATAACAATGTGTTAAGACTAATCCACGAGCAGAGCGACATAACAAATTTCACTATAATTGAGGAACAACTTACAAACTTGCGCTAACTTAGCTCTCCGATGAGCAAACTATGCTCCCAGACGTATAGAATAACCTAAACCATATTAGCCTTGTATAGATCACTATACTCAAATGGACACCCAATTACCTAGCAATATGATAAGAGATCTTAAGACTAGGACTCTCCTTCACTATTATAGGATAACCAAGATCAATGCCCTACACAACAAGATAAAATCTATTCTAAGACTACATAAGAAACCATTCCATTATGGAGGTATTTATACTGAAATAGTTGAGGTAATATTAATTTATAGTAAAACCCACTAACTATTGGGGCAAGAAATATCCAACAAACTAACACCTTATTTATAGGGCCAAGTGAGAACACTTCTCCAAAACTTTCAATGTGGGAGTTCTTCTAAGGGGGCATTTGAAGCTTAATCTCATGGTGATTCGATCGTTGAGTTATGTTGGAACTGATAGGGGTTTTGAGGTTTAATCTCGATGGTGATTTGGTAGCCGAAACCCTATTGGATCCTTGTTTTTTGTGTTTGGTGTTTGGTGATTTAATGGTGGTGAGATTTCATCATAGTTTCATCAGCCTCCCTTTTATGCATTGTAGTGTGCTCCTTCATAATCTTCTGCTCCAACTTATCAATAAAGTTGTCCATTTCTTTAAAAAATGTAGTATGATTTTCATTTGGTACCTTGACCTTATTATCATCCTCATCCTGATCATCAGTAAATACCCTACCATTTTTCGACCTATACCACTCAACATTTGTTAACTAAAACAAAACTTTAGGCCTCCTTACTTAATCTATTTTGTAACAGGTTGCCCAACTGCAAAGATATAGTATGAACCTCGACAATCTAATTTTCTTAAGGATAGTTCACTTGATTACAACCTAACAAACTCATTCAGTGGCAACTATCAACATATATGTGCATGAATTTCTCTTTAGAAGCCATCTTTTCGAATTCAACCATATCAGAATCGGACACTAGTGGTTTCAACCAAGCCCATTAATAACCCTCAACATTATAAACATATAACATACCACTATCCAGGGAAAGAACATTTCTTAAAGTAAACTCATCTACATCCCTAATATCAAATTCATCAAAGTCTACCTTGTCAAAGTCAACAATCGTACCCTCAACATAAAATAGGATTTAACTTAAACCTCCCCCTCCTACATGTACTTTTACTGAGAGGTACTTGTCATAAACATCTAAAAAGAAGACATAAGAAATTAATGGCTTCAATATAAGTACTTAATGATTTCACAAAATCGTAAGAAAATCTCTAATTTTCCCATCTATTGAAAACCTCCCAAAAATTCTAATTGTGTCCGGTATTGCAAATCTCCCAAAATCTTAACTTCATTGTGGTCGAAAACGATTAAAAAAGTAATAAACCCTTAAAGACTTCTGCACCAAATTTTTTACTATATTAATAAACACTATAATTCAATTTCCACATCATATTAGTACTTGAAATCAAACACGCTATTTTCAACAATTTTAAACCCAAGAGTTAGGTTTTTGATTTACGCTTTAGGATGGAGAGATATATGAGAAAAACTAAGAGTTTTTGCAGTTATGCTTTGATTTAGGGATTTGGTGTGTGTTAGTCGATTGTCTTGGTAAAGGAAAATGATGCAGTTTTGATTTATTTTAAAAAAAATAATTCATTCAATCTGACAAACTTGCCCCACTATGTGGCATATGTTCTCGAAAATTAGAAGATAACAAAATTTTGCACATAAAATATTTTTTGAAGTTAGGTGATCAAATGGGATGTTTTGAAACATAAATTATTAAATGTGACATGAGGTAAACATAGGTGATCAATGGGTCCATTCGTCCTAAGTTTGTGTTTAGCAGGAGGGAATGTGAAATGCTCAATTATCTACACGTTTTCATTACTTACGTAGGTTGACCTAAAACTTATCCTATTATCCTCCATTCCCACTCCCATTACGGCATTACCCCATATGGGGTCTAAGTTCATGGCTCAAAAAATTACATTAATCACCCATTGACTAAATTGGGATTATGGAATCAATAAATCCAGGACATCGTTGCCCTCATGCCTCAATAGCTACCTGGTTCTCACTTGTCTACCTTCTCCAAAGTTCTTTATATATCTCATATTTTCTCATCTTCTCATTTTCTCTTCACATGTATCAGACTTTCATAATTCATTATATAAATTGATTCGTCATCTTCCAATTGAGTATTCATTGTTGTTAATTTGAGTTATCTTACAAGTGGATTATCATTATCATATCCCTCTTTTGATATCTATCAGGGTACGTTTATTTTCACATAATTGAAATCGAAGTGGAATCATAATTCTATAGAATTTCAATTGCATGCAATTATAAATTCAATTCCATCGTTTGGAAAAATTGTAGAATTTACATGAAATTGCAATTCAATTATAATCTTGCATTCAGATTCGCTTCAAATTCACTTTAAGTTCATTTCTTACTGTTAATGTTGAACGTTAGAATTTTGAGCCATTTCTACCAATGATTCTATTTCCAGCACATTACGACTGAATACAGTATTTTTGGTACGTTTCTTTCCCAGCCCATATTTTTGGCCCATTTGATTTTTGGTCCATTTCTATCCGGGTACATATTTCCATTACGACTCGATACCAAATTTACAGCTCATTCCGTCGTGAAACCATATTTTCAGCCCGTTTCGATCCGGGACCATATCTCTGTCCGTTTTGACCCGAGATCATATTTTCAGTCCGCTTCCGACTCAGATAGAAACATTTGTTATCAAACTCTATGATCAACCAAAATTTCTTAGATATAAATCGTGTCGTTAATACTAAATAATTAACTATAAGAATAAACTTACGAAATCTGAGTAGCTCCTCTATATAACCAATGAGGTGTTTTAGATCTGGTGGCATTTTTTGTGCATCACCGATGAAAGCATTAATCAAGTGACAAAACTTTTCCATATGGTTTTTAAAATTGGTAACTGATAACTTTTCATATTTGTAGTTTACCAAACAAATATCTTTGTTTATTGTTTAGTACAATAATATTTTTCATAATCCAAATTTATTATGGTACTTCTGTCCTTGTAGATATTCATGCATATGTATATCATATTCCTAAAGCAAACAAATTGAGTATCAATTTTTGAACTAAAAGTAAATCACGAACAAAAGAGGAACAAATTATAAATGAAAACGATACAAACTTCAACACTTCACGAATATTTAGTGCACCAGGTATTAAAGCTTCTTTGAGATTTCTGTTATTAGTAACCCAATTAGGTAGGCTCTTAGAATCGGGTGGCTGTAAAAATATATTTAAAAACCAATGAAGAATATAGAATTATGTTAGTTAATACATGAAATTGATATTCATTGAATAGAAACATTGATCAAAATTTCTAAATATTTTCTATGAAACATGTGAAAAATTTCTTTTTTTGAATTTTTAGAAATAAAATGTTAATATAATTTCAAAATTAGTTTGAAACTACTTGAGCTTCCAACTTGTCTTACCAAACATTGAAAACACAAGATTATTTCCACAACTTTTCTCAAAACAACATATTTAAATTAAAAAATATCAATTTATGATTTAAATAATTAAATATTTATGTTATCATCTAGTTTATGTGATTTTCTTATATTTTTTGTTGAATAAATATTATGCATTTGTGTAGATTATAATTTGTTCAGGAGATAAGAATTTGTTCCTTTGTAAAATTATAGAAGTCTCAATATATTATCACTCAAAAAAATTTCAAAATCCGAGATAATTATAATTGTCCATTAATCTCTATTCGAATTGAACTTTTATATATATTCAAATAATACTAATTATAAAAAATATTTTATTTCAAAGTTCAAATTTCATTAAAATTTATTTCAAGCATTTTAAATTACATAATATTGATTTTAAAATATTTTCTTTTATTTGAACCATGAATAGAAGTTTATTTCAATAATACTATATTGAAAAACCAATGAAAAATATAAAATTATGTTAGTTAATAAAGGAAAATGATATTCAATGTATAGAAGTTTATTTCAATAATACTAACTACTACTATTATGAACTAGCACGATGAATGCTGAAATCGAAGTAATGTTTGTACTATGTTGGAAAACAGTGTTTTAAGAGATTTTGTTGCGGTGATATACATTAGTTTACGTTTACAGAATCATGAAACTAGATGCAGTGATATAATTGTTTTTGCTAATATAAACATTCATGTGCTTAGCTTTGATATTGATGAGGATCTTTAGAAATAGAAGGTAATGAATAGATATGATTTCGTACTTAATAGCATTAAATTTACTTAATGACTCTAATGAGTCATTTAATCCGTACCATTTAATGTATTAAATGCATAGTTTATGTGTTTCAATTTTATTATATATTGTAATAGAGCGGAAAGCGAGATAAATCGCCGAAATCAATGACTGAGCCTTTTTTATTATATCCGCCAAGGACATCATAGATCAATTCATTTACCTGCTTCTGCTTAAAATGAAATTACCAAAACTTAGCGCTCACCTTGGGCAGAATCAGATATTACTGGTTCTCATGATACTTAGCGTTATGAGTTATCACAGATTCACTCATTAATCGTTATAATAATAGTAATTAGTCAATTATTATTATACAACTCTACTATTATCCGAGCCTAAGTGTCACACACATATAATGATATTCGAATAATATTTCATGAATCTAAATTAAACGACTTGTATATATTGAGAAATGTATTTCTCAATATTTATATATTTGTCAAATATATATTGATGAACATCAATTGGTTAAACTTGCAAGTTTAATCAATTAAGCAATTGAAATTGATGAATAACTTGATAAGTCATTCGATAGTGACTCGTTAGTATTTTAATTGACTTGTTAAGTTAATTAAAATACTACAACTCACTAGTGACTCATTATTTGATTAGAAGCCATAACGGTCTAATTAAGTTAACGAGTTAAACTGATTTCTTAACGAGTTGCTTAACGGTTGGAATTAGGCTTTTGGTATTTAAAGAGTAGATGCGGTTTTTCTATTTGATGAAAAAAAACCTTTGTCTACATTTTCCATAGCTACCCCCTCCCCAAAGAATTGGAAGAAGTTTTCTTCGAATTTTATTCATCTTCAAATTCTAAGCAAGCTCAAGCATTCCTGGCCTGCTTCTCGTTTATGTGTGCAATCTGTGGCGACATCATTTCGGTAAGTTAAACAAGCTTTGGAGAGGACTTTCCTTTGAAGGGGCATTCACGGGGTCGATTATGGCGATTTGCTCATTCGCTCTTCCGCTGCAATATAAGAATTCTCAGATTCACACATTTATATTTTGCGTTTAGATTAATATACATCAATTTGAGGATCCAGATGTTTGAATTGGTGTTTACTCTAATAAATTCATACTAGATCTAACAAAGGGCCTTGTTCCCTACTCTCCCAAGCCACGTGATTATCTAGTTTGATTGCATGTTGACATAGCTTGTTAGTTCATTTGATTATTTCGTTTCATTTATATATTCAATTGATGAATATATAATATGAAAAAAAATCAACCCATTTTATATGCGTATATCACACGGTTGGAAATCATCATTTCAATGTATTGATTTTGATGGTTTGATGTTTATTTACTTGTTTTATGAATCGAAAGGGACAAAATTGATTAGTTTTGCATTTTTAATTTGAGGTAGAATCATTTTCGATTTTACAGAGAGGGTTAGAAATTTTATAAAATTACTTAAATTAAATCGTTGTGTTCATGACCCTTGAGGTTCATCTCAAATTTTTTCCAGAATTTTTTGAATTTTTTAAGTACTGAAAATTCATTGAATTTCTAGATTGTTTTGGTTTAATCGAAAACTAGAAGTGTTTTTGATGATATTCCAATCGACATGTTCAATAATGATATGCTGATGTTCAAGCCTAATCCTGCACTTTTTGAATTTTTTAGAGCTCTCCAAATCATTTTTACAAAAGTTGCAATTAATATGAAAATCGAAATCGAAATGAATTACTTCAAATGAAGTCGGGCCGAACTTCGCGCGGACCTCGCATGCGGGCGCCGGCCCGGTGCCGAATTGCACGCCCGCCACTGACGTAGCTCACCGGCCGCACCACCGCACTGTGCAACATGCGGACAACGTGGTGGCCAGAGGCCGGTCGTTTTGGCCATTGAAGTTCGTCGTCCGCTTTAGAAAACCCTAAATGTATTTTATGTAATTATTTTTGGTTTTGAAATTATTGGTAATTATTAATTTCGGTTTTAAATGTTAAATCATAAATTTTGTCATTAAGATAATTGAATATATATCTTGAATGACATTAAATTTGATTTATATCTCCCTTTCATAATTATTTTCATTAATTGATAATTTTTGAGAATATTTTCATGAAAACTTTTAAATTTTGAATTTTGGAGTTAATTACTTGTAAGTAATTATTCCATGATTTAAGTGGCTGATAATTATTGTACACTATAATTAATCACATGTGAATATTTAAATTTAAATGTACATTAATTGTAAAATAATGGGCAATTAATTAGTCAATTCTAACACATTTATTTTATTTCATTCAATATATATGACATTGCGCATTTATTTGTTTTAATGTTTTACCTATATATGTTGTTATGGAATGGAATGGAGGTATAGATATGACCCACGCTTTTTCTCCGGCCCTGCATCGTATTGTGAAAATGACCTGCTGAGCCATATTATTTTATTTAATTTTCTTATTTTTCCCACAAGCCGCATGTTGTCTAAGTTGGAATTATTGTATTTGAATTGTAAATTCAAGACGAGTTTGGTGATTCCGTAAGTCGAAGACAAGAAATTGTAATAGGTCAAGCTGTTAGTTTCAAGTTTTGAAAATGTACGTAGCTTCAGTGGTCATATCATACGCCTCTTGAATGTGCATTACTTGTTTTATTTTTCATGTTGTACATATGCTTGATTATGTGCTACAATTGCATGGTAAAATAAAAGCAAAGTAATAATAATCTCACCATTTAAAATTTAAGCAACGTATCAAACCAATTTTAAAGTTGTGAAATCGGTCAGATAATCACACACCGCGATGGCAGCAAGTGTTAGCGCTTTTGCACTTTGACATGACAATGGACTGCTGAGCGATTTCCACCAATATCATGCTTTCGTATTTATCACCCATGTAATTATTTGGTTTAATTGGTATGGTTAACCGGTTTGTCGAGATACAAAAGTCGGCAGCATCTTTGAATAGTATGCTAGCGACAAAAGAGTTATGTAGTTTTTACATAATTGCTGATAACCTACTATTATACCGGATTCAAAATGTATGCGTTGGTTATCATTTGAATTTAAGTATAACAGTCTTGATACTAATATATTTCGAGATTTGAAGTATTAAGATTTACTTTACAATTTATTTAAAGTGTTTAGCATGATAGTTTACATCGACTCGGTTGTCTTTATTTACTTATTCCCAGTAGAATTATACGGCTACCACTACTACTACTCCTAAGAACTCACTTCGCCAAAGACTTGAAAAGTGCAAGCTCGAAAAACTCAATTTTGATGAGTGGTCTCTTAAACTTGAGAATCATTCTCAACCAAGAGAGAACTCGAATATGTGCCGAATAATAAGTGTTCCTCCGAAACTAATGATAGTACTCTCCCATCGTGAAAGTGGATCCCACAAAAGCAATAAGTCTCGATGTCAGTGGATGTCCAATGTCTCATGCTTGCCAATATGGAACCTTTCTGCTCCAAATTCAATATGAAAAGGTGGCAAAGATATGACATATACCATCAACTTGACGAATTATTCCGAAGGAAAGCTGTAAACGAGAGACATGCATAATCGCCTATGCTCTCATGGACAAATGTTCGGGAACGGATAGGTTACAAGCCCTCATATCATTAAAAATGATTGGCATGGTCGATCAACTCAACTCGGGTGTAATAACCTGCCTCGTTAATTTCGATAATAATATTAATTCGTAATTTATTTGAGCCGAATTACATTTATGATTTAGTAGTAGTAGTCGGGGATAATTCGAAATAAGTTCTATCGTTAAGTTGGTTGTTAACTCGATTCGTTTAGTGGGCACAAACTCCCATGTGTGATTCTTTCTAAACTTAGGGGCTAAGTTTTCTATTTCATCCACTTGACACACACACAACAAAACACAAATACTCTCCTTCTTCTTCTTGACCTTCGGCCGAGACCCCCTTCCAACCCAAACAAGAAAATTTTTCCTCCATTTCATCACTTAAGTTTACTGTAAAATCTCAAGTTGGTTACCAAAGTTTTCCATCATCTTTTCCTACAAATTTGAGGTATGAAGTTGGAGTTTAAGTTGATTTTAAATGTTTGACTTTTGTTGCCTTTTGGTATAAATTGAATTTACTGTTTCTAAGTTTGTTATGGGTAGTATGATGAATATAAGTAGTTAATTCATGATTTAAGATGTTGTTTGAGGTTTATGGTGATAGGTTGACTTTTTCCTAGGTTAGTTGACTTTTATGTTGACTTTTATAAGATTTTTAAATGTGTAGGGAGTTAATTTGGGACCTTATCAGAAGTTGTCAGAAGGTTGTGAATCAGATTTTATAACGATTGTATGGTTAGGCCGAAAGCGTGATTGGTAAGTTGAGTAGTAATTGAGATTTTGGAGTATAGGTTGTTATTTCTTATGGACTTCGAGGGTTAAATAAGATGACTTATAAGTTGATTTGAAAATGTTAAAGTGATAAGGTGGAAATTTTAGAGGGGCGATCGGGTCAGGTCCGACGGGTTGTTATTTCGCTGTCTTATCGGCCGCTTTAGACCGCTTAACAATCGCTCCAATTAGAGTTGGTAATGTATCTTCTAATCCAAGTATAGTGGTAGGTTTTTGATTTTACTTCCCGGGTGTTTTGGTAGGGCGCCGACGCTGGAAGCGGCAAGCATCGTGATTGTGCTTTCAATGAGGATTTTGTGGTAGTTTATTAGAGGTGAGTACTTCTATTCACGGGTGCCATTACGCATTTATCAAATTGTGTGAAACTTGTCATTGTGGTATGATTATATGATAGTCAGGCATACAAGTCATCACAGATTTATCGTGCGTGATCCATTTGTGCGAGCCATGATATGATTATGTGATTGTATTTCTTGGGCGTTGAAGATTTGCTTGAGGTAAGTAATAGCTTGAACTCTCAACTTACGCTTTGTGTTCTCGCGGGCCTTGTCGGGTATTTTTGTATGCCCGTGGCCTGCCGGCACTTCAGATTTCGCATTCCTTGCCGCGGTTTCGATTGATTTTATTGTGAGATGTTTTAGATGTGTGCTTTGATATTGGTTGGGAATAGAGTAGTTTGTTGCTTGGAGGTGTTGGTTGGAGTTATGCGTGACTTTGAGGTGACTTGAGTATTAGGATACGAATTCTATAAATTGGATGATTGTGACAGCGACTCTCCTTCCTTGCGTGATATGTGATACTATTGGCCTTATACTTTGGTATAAGTGCGTTTGGCCTTATACTTCGGTATAAGAGCGGGGTGATTATCTATGACCTCTTTGTTGTGTGCATTGTTGGTGTTGGCCTTATACTACGGTATAAGAGCGGTGTTTATTAGCGATTGGTCCATTCCTGCAGGTAGACGGATTGAGCATATGCGCATTAGAGGTTGGTATAGTTGTGGAGATATGAGAGATAGATGGTTTGATGACTAGAGTTATAGTCGTTAGTTTCAGCCCCCTATGATTTTATTCGGGTGATTGGGTGTGCCTTATCGAGACTTTGTATTATATCTTGACACGTTACGCCTCGGTATCTTCTTTACCTGTGATATGGCCCTATTAGTCCCTGGGTATATACATATTTATTCATATTTGACTACTATATCTATTGGATCGGGCTCTGCTTTATGGCTTAAGTTTTTCCTCACCCCCCTGTTAAGTTTTCACTAAGCTTCGCGGCTTACACCCCTATTCGCTTGGGGCTTATTTCATTTTGTGCTGCTGACAAGTCGGGCGCTTGAATCGGGAGGTCAGTTTTGAGAGTTTATATCTGAAAGTGGCTGTGTGTGCATCGGGTGGCCGAGGATCCTCACCGTCTCGCTTTTGTCAGGCTAATAACCGCTTTTTGATTGTTGTATTTCATTTAATTTTAGCCTTGCCTGCATCATTTTGTATCTGTGATACTGTGATTTACTCTCGCCTGTAGCCTCCTGCCGCATTACTTTTTTGATATATGTTGTATATATGGAGTTGGTTGGTAGATATCACCCGATGGATTCTAAATTTAAAAAAAAAAAAAAAAATCAAGTTTTGTGAATCTTAATTTAGAATCAAATTCTGGATTAAAAGCATAGTTCTTTAAACCGAGTCGCCCATCAAGATGGTGACTCGAAACGATTGCACCACTCACCAGGCGTTCTCGAATTCAAGTAGTCGTTACGCTTCTGCATCGTAGCTTAGGCTCTCGGGGACACTGTAAGACCTGGTTGTGTGTTGAATTGCCTTCCTTGAGTCGCTGTGAGTGATGTCTTTGTTGAAAAAAATCGAGTCTTTTCTTTTGTTACGTGACCGGCTGGAGGATGCCACCTAGAGTACGTGGAAGGCTAGAAATTACAGAGAGCTCGAGGTGTGTAGCTTGGCAGGTGCCAGGGTACGAGGCTGAGAGGCCTACCGGGTAGGGGGATACCGTTTAACAGTACAACGCGGGACTAGCAGGTCCGGAGGTGCATTCTCATGAGCATACGAGGAGGACGTATAGACCGGGAGGATAAAGGTACATGCCTGTACGGCCGAAGAAATAGAGGTCGAATTCCGTGAGTAAATTAAGTTTTGACCGTTTCTAAAGTTATAGATCAAGTTTCCGGGTTTCACCGTAACAAAGCATATCGAGTTCATTCAGATACGGCTCATCTTTGAGCCGATGGGTATCAGGGGCGCAGATGAGTGAAGTTTGCTACTTATAGACTTCACGAGAGCGCCTGGATCATGTGGAGAACCTCGAAAGGCTTTTGACCGCGGTAGGGAGATTCATGTTTCCCGAGCGATTTGTTGAGCCTTCCGGGAATCCATATTGCTAGGGAGACCCACATGGCAAATTTTGGAGAGAGAGCCGATTTCACGACGCCAGGTTCGAGGTCCGTAGAGGAAAGACGAAACAGCTCAAGGAGCATGTGTCGGCCTACTTCATGTTTTCGACGCAGAGCAAGAGGATCACTAGATTCGTGACGGGTTGACGCGTGGTGCACGCCAATGCATCTCGGCCATGATTTTTACCCGCCATGCCGAAAATGGAAATGGAGTTAGCAGAGCCGCAGTCGAAAGCGGATCGGCGAGAGTCGACTTCGAGACTTTCTGGCCCGTAGGCCTACTAGCTCTAGAGTTCAGAGGAGACGGACCAGCCAGCTGCCCCGGGCAAGTAGTTACTTCCGCTGCTCCGACAGCTGGCTGAAGTTATTCCACCGCTCCTTCTGCACGGTGGATGCCTGCGAGATCCGGCGGGTTCCGTAGAAAGGGTCTTTTCCGGGGTTCGGGGAGAGGTATCAATCAAGTTACCGCTAGGCGATTGGGCACAAAGTGCCAGATTTCCGAGAGGTGATCTTTATGCTAGTCGATGCTAAAGCGGGGCCAAGACATCTGGCGAAAGACGCTCAGCTTCAAAGAGAGGTGCTAGTACTTCAACACTGGGCTCACCGCCAAAGGCACTTATCGGGGGTCGTGTATTTATTCAAGGCCGTTGAGGCCGATTACGGAGTTGAGGACCTCGTGAGGAGTACCGTGTGGGTAGCAACAGAAGGGAGCGGCCGAGGCCAAATTCATGCCGCATTATCAGAGGCACATGATACTCCAAAGCAGGACATGTATATTATTCTACAAGGAGCATTGAAAGCGTTGTTGTTTGATTCTCGCTACGAATCTTTTGTTTCCTCGTAGTTTTATTTCTCGCCTTTATCTTTATGTTGGTGGTGCCTCTTGCCTATCCCACTCCCGAGATTATGACACCAAGGAGGTCGGTTGTGGTTAGACATGCATATAGGATCTGTCCTTTCAGCAAGCTGTCATTGTTATCTGTCGATTTACTTATTTGAGCGTTGATTTTATCTTATCTGGGGATGGATTGGTTGGGAAAACATCATGCGCAATTGGATTTCCATCGAAGGAGATTACTTTCAGGTCTGCACTGTATATCCGATTCGGGGATGTAAAGGTTCTACTCTTCGAGTTTTGTATCGCACTCGAGGCTAAGAGGTTAATGCAGCGGTGTATTGATTCTCGGTATGGATTGATTTGAATAGAGAAGAGGGCAGATTAGGGGATGTGCGGGTTGTTAGAGAGTTCGAGGATGTCTTTCCGAGGACTTACCGGGATTGCCGCCAGAGAGGGAGATCGAATTTGCTATCGAGGTTATTCCCCGGTACGGCACCACTTCTATCTGGCCGCATCGGATGGCCCTACCGAAGTTTCGTGAATTGGGACTCGCCATGCGAGTTGCTGGAGAAAGCTGATTCATCAAACCGAGTGTATCTCCGTGGGTGCACCAAATTGCTTAGGAAAAAAGAAGGGATGGCCCATGAGCTATGCATCGAATTATAGGCGCTGAATAAAGTGACCATCGTTAAGAACCGATACCCCTCGCTAAGCAATAATTGACAATTTGTTTGATCACCAAGGATGCAAAGGTGCTCCTCGAAGATTGATTGCGGTCCGGTTATCACTAGTCGAGGATCAAAGGGGATGATATTCCAAATCCTACCTTTCCGATTCAAGTATGGCATTATGAGCTTACTATGATGCCATTTGGATCGACGGTAACGCACCGCGGCCTTTTATGGATTTGATGAACCGGTATTTCGAGTATTTGGATGAGTTTGTGGTGGTATTCATTGACGATATTCCTCGATATATTCGAGAAGGAGTGAGAGCATGAGAGGCATTTGGCAAGTATCGTGTCGAGGGATCTCGAGACAACACCAGCCAGGTGCCAAGTTTCCAAATGTGAGTTCTGGTTGGCGGAAGTGCAATTCCTGGGGCATGTTATTTCCGGCGAGGGTATTTGTGTTGATCCACAGAAGGTGGAGGCTGTGAACAATTGGGAGCGTCCCACCAGTGTGACTGAGGTGAGGAGTTTCTTGGGGTTAGCTGGTTATTACAGGAGATTCATCAAGGACTTCTCTTTGATCGCGACGCCATTGACCAGGTTGACCAGGAAAGGGGTTCCCTCATTCAATTTCCATGATCACAGGACTCGCTTCAGATGTTAAAGCGGAAAGTTGACCACGCCTGTTAAGAATATCATCCGGGTTCCTCGAGGGCTATGTGATTTATAGCAATGCTCGCACCGTGATCAGCTGCTCTCGACGCAGAACGGAAGGTGTTTGGCCTATGCTTTCCCTCGACATTGAAAAATCATTTAAAAAAGAACCATTCCACCCATGATCTTTGTGCCACGCTTATTCTATGCTGAAATTGTGGAGACACTATCTGTATGGGGTTAAATGCCAGATTTTTACTGATCATAAGAGTTTGAAATATCTTCCGACGCAGAGAGATTTGAATTTGAGGCAGAGGAGGTGGATGGAGTTCATCAGTGATTATGACTTCGACTATCGAAAGTACCAATCTGAAAGACAAATGTAGTAGCCACAATGAGTAGAAAGGGGAAATCAAAAGATCCAGAGATAGAGATGAAACAGCTGAGAGTCGATTTTGATGTCGGTAGCGATGGAGAGATTTTTGCCCATATGAGAGTTCGACCAAGCATTTCAGATCGAATCTTAGAGTCATAGCTAATGAGACGGTAGATCGCAGTGTTATCGCAAGGACGTGAGAATGACGTATTTCACGTTGATGGTGAGGGAGCCTGAGGATGGATGGCGACAAGGTACCGTATTCGGATGAGCCGCCGAGGAGGGGAGATTCTTGATAAGGCCTTATAATGCCTCCCTCAGAAGGCATAATCACCATGGACTTCTGCGGTTTGGGCTTCAGACGCTGAGGCGGCTACATGATGGATCCGGGTGATCAGGATAGGCTATCGAAGTCGGCTCATTTCCTACCTATTAGATTCACGGATGGGCCCGAGAAACCAGCGAGGATCTATGTGGATCGATCGGTGAGGTCAGCATCTGGGGTTCCGTGTGTCGATCATTTCGTATCAGCGACGCGAGTTTCACTGAGGTTCTCGGAGGGGCTCTTGAGGCACTCGGGGACTAGAGTAGAGTTGAGTACATCTTTTCATCCCCGCATGCATGGGCAATCCGAGAGGACGATACGTATCGCTGGAGTGCATTATGCTCCGTAAGCCAGGCAAGATGTGAAGCTCCGCTACAACAACAACTTCATGCTAGCATCAAGGGACGGGGCACCTTTGAGGAGTTGTATGGGCGGTGTCGACTCAGCTTGTTGGAATAAGGTAGTGAGAGAATAAGGTTTACTTGCTCTCACTTGGTCGAGAATTCAAAGGAGCGTATCAAAGTTGATTCGAAGAAGATCGGGAGGACAAACCAGGATAAAGTGTAAGAAATATTTCGATCATCGCAGAGTAGACTTGTCGTTTGAGGTCGACGACCGTGTGTTCCTAAGGGTATCCCCGTGGAAGGGTGTGATGCGATTTGGGGAGGAAAGGGTTTAGTCCTCGTTATACTGACCGCTTGGTGATCCTCGGGAGAGTAAAGTTCGTGGCTTATCGGGTTACGCGGTTCCAGTTTAGATAGGATTCATAATGTGTTCCATGTATCCTGTTTGAGGAAGTATATCCTTGACGAGTCGCATATTCTTAGCTCACCGGTGGAGCTTGAGGAGGACCTCACGTTTGAGGAAACACCGTGAAATTCCGGACCGAGCAGGCGTTTTGAAGTGTGCGTGAAGGGCCTCAAGTGAAAGTCCTGTGGAGGAATCAACGTGTAGAGGAGGCGACTTGGGAACGTGAGGATGAGATGAGGAGCCGTTACCCGCAGATTTTCGAGTAGATGTGAGTTAGTATTGCTTTTATTTTTATGTTGTTTGATTTCGTGTTACAATATATGTTCTTTTCGGTTGTTGCTGTGAAATTTCGAGGCCTAAATTTCATTAGAGGAATAACCCTGCTCCGTTACTGGCAATAATATTAATTCGCATAATTTATTTTGAGCCAATTACTTATGATTTAGTAGTAGTAGCCGATAATTCGAAATAAGTTCTATCGTTAAGTTGGTTGTTAACTCGATTCGTTTAGTGGGCACAAACTCCCATGTGTGATTCTCTAAACTTAAGGGCTAAGTTTCCTATTTCATCCACTTGACACACACACAACAAAACACAAATACTCTCCTTCTTCTTCTTGACCTTCGGGTCGACCTCTCTCCAACCCAAACAAGAAAAATTTTTCCTCCATTTCATCACTTTGTTGATTGTTAAGATCCTCAAGTTGGTTACCAAAGCTTTCCATCATCTTTTCCTACAAATTTGAGGTATGAAGTTGGAGTTTAAGTTGATTTTAAATATTTGACTTTTGTTGAATTTTGGGTATGTTGAATTTAATTGTGTTTCAAGTTTGTTAAGGGTAGTACGATGAATATAAAGAGTTAATTCATGATTTAAGATGTTGTTTGAGGTTTATGGTGATAGGTTGACTTTTTCCCTAGGTTAGTTGACTTTTATGCTTGACTTTTATAAGACTTTTAAAATGTGTAGGGCTACACTCTGGGACCTTATCAGAAGTTGTCAGAAGGCGTTAGAATCAGGATTTATAATCGATTGTAGGGGTTAGCCGGTAGTGTGATTGGTAAGTTGAGTAGTAATTGAGATTTTGGAGTATAGGTTGTTATTTATGGACTTGAGGGTTAAATAAGATGACTTATAAGTTGATTTGAAATGTTAAAGTGATAAGGTGGAAATTTTAGAGGGGGGGCGATTGGGTTGTGTCCGACGGGGTTGTTATTTCGTTGTCTTATTCGTCAATGCTTTAGACCTGCTTTTAACAATCGCTCCACTTCTAGAGTTGGTAATGCATCTTCTAGAACGCAAGTATAAGTGGTAGGTTTTGATTTTACTCCCGGTGTTTTGTTAGGCGCTGACGGGAAGCGGGCAAGCACGGATTGTGCTTTCGCGAGGATTTTGTGGTAGCCGATGCAGGTGAGTACTCATTCACGGGAAGTACTACATTACGTACTTACTTTAAATTGTGTGAAACTTGTCATTGTGGTATGATTATATGAGAATAGTATACAAGTCATTGTTGAGCGATTGTGTGTGATCCATTTGTGTGAGCCACATATGATTATGTGATTGTATTTCGTGGAGTTGAAAATTTGCCGAGGTAAGTACAGTCAACTCTCAACTTACGCTTGTGTTCAGGCCTTGTCGTATTTTTGTGTTCCGTACTTGTCGGGCACTTCAGATTTCTCGTATTCTTTGCCGCGTTCTCGACATTTTGATCGTGAGACGCTTAGTCAGGTGTTTCGGATATTGATTGGGAATAGCAGTTTGTTGTTTGGGAGGTATCAAGCGGAAGTTATGCGTTACTTTTGAGGTGGCTTGAGTATTAGGATATGACCCTATAGTTTGGGATGATTAGGTTAGTGACTCTCCTTCCTTGCAGTGATATGTGATTTCATTACCTTTATACTCGGTATAATTGCGGCTCTGGCCTTATACTGCATAAGCTGCTGGGGTTTGGCCTTATACTTCGGTATAAGAGCGGTGATTATCTATGACCTCTTTGCTGTGTGCATTGGTTGTGTTGGCCTTATAGTACGGTATAAGAGCGGTGTTTATTAGCGCCATTGTCCATTATCAGAGGTAGACGGATCGGGAAAGGCAAAGACATTGGGGAGATTGGTATAGTTGTGAGATACGGTAGATAGATGGGTTAGAGTTAAAGTTGTCGCTGAAGTCTCGTGATTTTATTCTGGGTGATTGTGTGCCTTATTGAGACTTTGTATTATATCTTGACATGTTATGCCTGAGACCTTCTTTGAAATTTTATGATATGGCCTTATTAGGTAGTCCTGGGTATATACATATTTATTCATATTTGACTACTATATCTATTGATCAAGCCAAGCTGCATGGCTTGGGTTAAGTTTCACCCCCAGGTAAGTTTTCACTAAGTCAAGGCCTTACACCCCTAGTCTGCTTTGGGCCGCATTTCATTTGTTGATAGGCGGGTAGTTGAATCGAGGTCAAGCTTGAGAGTTTATATTCCGAGTGGCTAGGTGAAAGATCGGGTGGGCGAGATCCTCACGCCTCGCTTTTTGTTGTGTTGTCAACCGCTTCTTGATTGTTGTATCATTTTCGACTTTTAGCCTTGCTCTGCAATTATTTTGTATTCAGGATACGGTATTTACTCCCAGTTGTAGCCTTGCCGGCATTACTGTCTTTTTGAGATATGTTATATATATATGGAGTTGGTTGGTTAGATATTACCCTGATGGATTGTAAATTTAAAAAAAAAACCTGTTTTTCTAGAATTTTAACTGTAAATCAAATTTTTGATAAATGCGAAGTTTCCTTAAATCGAAGCCGCCCATCAAGATGGGTGACTCTCGGTGTTCGTGATTATGGCTTATTCTCACCTCGTGGCGGCTCTAATTCGAGGCGTGGTCGTTACACCGGGCACCAAAGTGTCTCTCAAGAACCGGTTGTGTATCTCATCCTAAAGTCTCTTCCGCACAAAGCTCTCTCAATTTTTCAAGTGAACTTCAATATGCACAAGTTTGAGTTGTTCTAAACGAACCGCATAAGATGATCACGAATGCCGAGACGCACTGGGTAAGAGACTAAAACTTACTCCTTCGCTTGGGTGGTCCAAAACAAGTTAAGAAATTCAAGCAGTTAAGAAAGAAGTTTACCAAAGAAAGCCAAGTGGTTCGAGAACTCCCAAAGTCAGCTGACAGGAACACTAGGAAGGATGACAAATGTTTTGGCTATGGAACTTAGGTCACTGGAAGTCGACCAGAAGTTCTGTATGATAGGAAATAATGGTCGCCCTGTGTATTGCAGATGTTATTGAAGTTTTTACAACTTAATTCTACTTTCAGGGTGCTGTGACACCGTTGTGGTTCTCTACATTTGTCATAATACGCAGAACTCAAGTCAAGTAAGACTCAAAAAAGGGAAATAGATTCACGTGTGGGGAACGCGAAGGTCATGCCTCGGCAAGAGGATCCATCGCTTAAATTAACCCACATGCCTTGCTTTTGAACTTATCTCCCATTTACTATGCGTGTACCGCAATTTGCGTGAATATTATTTATGTTTCGCTTGAATACGGTTTTTCATTTTCAATAGATCCCCAATGAATTTTAGGATCACTGTGAATGGGGTATATGGTACCGCCTCCTTCAAAATGGTCTATTCGCTTTTAGACATGATTATCGAAGTCGCATAACATAAACTTAAAACGGAAGAAGCCTAAATGACTTAAAACCAAACATACCTATGGTATCAGCAGATCGGGGTCATATTAACGAGAACCTAATCAAGATACTCTTACCCGTGGGATACTTGAAGGTTTCCGATTATGAATCATACGATAGTGTAATCTTGCCTTCTCGGGCAAATGACTAAAGCACCCTTCACTGGATTCAACGAAGGACAATGGATTTATCGGGGATGCATACACACCGATGTACGCTGGGCAAACGAACACATCCGGGCAAGAGGAGGTTATAACTATTTCATTACATTTATCGATGATTACAAGAGATATGGTTTTGTGTATCCGAGGAGACATTATGACGTAGTCCTTTTGAGAAATTCAAGGAGTTCCAAATGAAGTACAAACCAATTGAACAAGACACAAATATTTTTCCGCTCGATAGAAAGCGGAGAATATTTGAGTCACGAGTTCAATACGCATCTAGAGAGAGTGTGGTATTGTTTCACAACTCTGCCTCAAATAGAACGCCACAGCATAATGGCGTGTCTGAAAGGAGAAATCGAACCCTTCTTGATATGGTTCGGTCTATGATGAGCCTATCTGATCTACCGGTTAATTTCTGGGGATATGCACTTCTAAGCGCGACACTTACCTTAAACAGATGTCCAACAAAGTCAGCAGAGAAAACTCCCCATGAACTGTGGTTTGGGAAGATTCCCAAGTTAGTCTCGACGCAATGTGAAGCTTATGTTAAGAGATTAACAAAGGATAAACTTGCACCCAAATCTGATAAATGCTATTTCATAGGATATCCAAAGGAAACAGTTGGTTACTACTTCTACCTAAAGCATGAGAATAGAATCTTCATTGCTAAGACAGGAGTGTTCCTTGAAAAGGAATATCTGTCCAGAAGGACTAGAAGTAATGGTGTTCATCTTGATGAAGCTCAAGTTGATGAAGTCAATGTCGATGCATCTAATGTACAAGATCCGACGCACCACAAGAATCGGGAACCTTCTTTCATAGATTCAAATTTTTAATCCACATGAAGTCAGGAAGAACCAACCCTTAGGGAGAGATCCAACAAGGATCGCCACAAGCCACGTAGTCAATACGGGTAAAGCCTTCATCATTGAAAAGTGACTAGCCCACTTTATAAAAGTTAGTTTGGCTAAATAGCAAGGACGCCGACAAATGAAAATAGCTACGCAATCCGGGAGATGGATTCTATGTACCAGAACAAGGTTTGGTCCTTGTTGGATTTACTAAATGGGGTTCGCCTATTGAATGTAAATGGGTATTTAAGAAGAAACATGATAAAGACAGAACGCCGATGTTTTCAAAGCGACTAATAAATGTAAAGGTTTCAAACAAGTTCACGGGCGCTGACTACGCACGTAAACTTACTCTCCAAAGGTTATGCTTAAGTCCATCCGGATAATCTTAGTTTCTTTTGTCACATTTCATGACTATGAAATATGGTAAATGGACGAAAGACTACTTCTTCGAATGGAAATTTAGAAGAGGATGTGTATATGGTACAAATCTCCGTGCTTTATATGTCCTAAAAGACCTAAGAAGGTACGAAGTTTCAAAGGTCCATTTATGGTCTTAAGGTGGATCCTAGCTTGAATTTCCATTTTGGATGAATCAATCAAAGATTTTGGTTTCCATCAAGAACTTAAGAAGAATCTTGTGTATACAAGAAGGCGAAAGTGGGAGTTATGTATCATTTATAGTCCTCAGACATCGATCACGACATACTTATCATTGAAACTACGTGAGTTACCGAATCCCGCCATGATTGGCCGTGGTAAATGATTCTCAATGAAGGACTTAGCTAAACACACAATATATACTTGGAATAAAGATCCATCAAGATCGAGCCGTATATCGATTGACTTTGTCGATACTTATGTGAATAAGGTATCGCAGCGTTCAACATGAGCGATTCCAAGAAGTGGTAATCTCCATTATTTAGACATTTAACTCACAGAGCACGTGCTATCCCACTTCATTAGTGCCGTAGAAGAATGCACCAGCGGATATACCTTACGCTATTATAGTATCCATCATGTATGCCATGTTATGCAATTAAACCCGACGGTCTTATGCATCGAAAGATAAATCAGTAGGGATACCACGCTAATCCGTATTTAAAGCCACTGGATTGCGCAGTTCATCTTAGTATCCGGCAGAAGAACTAAAGATGTTTTCTATATATGTGTTGGCATCAAATTTACTACCAATAAATTATGCATGTGGAATTACCTCAATTCAATCTCAAATTAATAAATATATCAAGTGTGTTTATTAATTTGAATTATCCAAGTCAAATGAATATTGTGCGACATTATTAAATTAAAAATGAATTATAAAATCATTTTCCAATATTTACAAATACATGAAGCTCTATTATTTATCTTTTAAATAAATAAAAGATAATTAATTAGGGTTTTATTGCAATGGACCCCTAAATATAAATGGGCCAAAGCCTTTGGCTACCCAAATGCCTATATAAAGGGGACATTCTCATCATTTGAAAGAGAGGGAAAGGAGAAAGATCATAATTGAAGAGCAAGACTAGAGAGAATTCTTCAAGCAACAAGAATTCTCTACACTTTCAAGCTTCTTCAACAACATTCAAATCTTCAAGCTTCAAGTTTAAATATTCAAGCTAGATTCAAATCTTCAAGCAACAAACTCAAGAACTTCAAAGCTACATTCAAATCTTCAAGTCACTAGTTTAAGAGTTTAAGCAATATTCAAATCTTCAAGCTTCAAATTCAAGAACTCAGAATCTCAAATCTTCAAACATCACCCAAGAAGTTCGAACAACCTATCTAACCCCTCAAATTCAATTAGAATGAGTAACTGTTATTAGAGATTGTACTCACATCGCATTCAATCTAATCATCAGATTAAAGAAAAATCATTTGCAATTACATATTTTCCTGTCTTTGATTTACTTTCTTAGACTTGTGAAAATTTGTCTTTACAAATTTTGGCACGCCTGCATGACTTCTACCTTTCATCTCTCCTACAATTCAAGTCAATTCACAAGACCATCCTTAAATGGATTCCTCAAATCGAAGTTTAACACATGATTGCTCGCCTAAACAAATATTGGAGTAACTGTATGAGTATGGCAAAAGCTAATATCACCAATGTTGATCCTCCTAAGGAAAATATGACCGAACTAATGTGCTAAGGTGACGAACATTCAGATTTTGGATTAGCTTCTTTAGAAGGGAAGAGTTCATCCATCCCGTTTACAAGCAAAGGAGACTTACTCAAATGGCTAAAAAGACCTTCGTATGAGCCATCATCGTATTCAAAGAATAACATGGGGTCCGGGCGTCGCTCAGCGAACTACGGATCAAAACCACTATCAACAAGCAGACCTCAACGGGTCGAACAATGGTACCGAGAGCGATTGTTTCACACCAAAGAATGATGACCACTTCTTCAACTCTAGAGGATCGCTGCGCCTTTGGCAAGGACCCTTGAAGGCGGGCTGCATTTAAATACATTCAAGGACAAGACGATAAGATTTCAAAGCTCATGGAGAAGGTCGAATGTAAGACTGAAGCAATATCTAAGGCTCCACTTTATTCCCTCGAAGTCGGCTAGAGCTCGACAATATATATCATCTAAGGAAGCAAATATTCAAATCTCCTCTGAAGGACTCATCCCTATAGATCAACTCAAGCAATTTATTGAGGGAACCATCAAAAGTAAGTATGAAGATCCCAAAACTTCGCATGCCTATGTCAAACCATATACTAGGCGAATCGACTCGATGAGAATGCCAAATGGATATCAGCCGCCAAAACTTCAACAATTTGATGGAAATGGCAACCCAAAACAACATGTTGCACACTTTGTGGAAACTTGCAACAATGCCGGAACTGATGGTGATTATTTAGTGAAACAATTTGTTCGCTCTCTAAAAGGAATGCATTCGATCGTTCACGGAGTCGAACCAGTGGTCGATCGATAGTTGACGTAATTAGAGGATGAATTCTTAATCGCTTTTATAGTACTACGTAACCTTATATGATAGAGCTCACCAACGCCAAGCAAAGGGAAAGTTAAGAGCGTGTTATTGATTTCACTTCAAATCGATGGAGAAATCAGTCTAAATTGCGAAGACCATCCTTTGTGAGACGCCGCAAGAATCGACATGTGCATTCAAGGCATGCATTGGGAACCTACAATTACATTCTGCAAGGAATCAAACCCAAGTCCTTCGAAGAATTGGCCACAAGAGCTCATGATATGGAACTAAGCATCGCTGCCATCAGTAGCTCCCGACTTCTCACAGACTTTCAAGATCCAAAGACAAATCGAGGTAAAAAAAGTAGGCGCTATTTCCAACGAAGGAAGAAAAGAAGGAGTCACTGGCAATCTCTTCCGCATCAACGAAGTTCTCTGTCAAGACCAAGAAGAAAGAAGGTGAAGATCGCCCAGGCATGAAAGACAGGAGAAAATTATCTTTGAAGGAGTTACAAGGAAAAAGTTACCCTTTCTTTGACTCTGATGTGTCCGGAATGTTTGATGATCTTATGGCACAAAAGCTTATTGATCTACCTGAGATGAAACGCCCAGACGAAGCTGAAAAAATTGATAATCCAAATTACTGCAAATATCATCGCTTGGTGGGTCACCCAATTGAGAAATGCTTTGTCTTCAAGGATGCGTGACAGCCGGCTGCTGAAGCAGCGATTCCTCCTCAAGAGGACAAGGTTGCTACTAATCGACAAGAGTAGAGTTTGGAACCTCGATCTCAAAGTGGGCGATCGGGCTTAGAGAAGATGACGCTAAGATTTTCAAGAAAGATTAGGAGGCGAGCGAAACTTGCTTTTCTTCAGAGGTGAAAGTATGACAACTTGATGAAGCGGATGGAAGATAGTATTCGCAGTTAAGTCGTACGTGGGCCAAGTTGCGAAAGCCGGTTTATAAAGAGTGAAACACTCAAGTCGTGTTTTGAGTGGGTTGCTGGAAAGTATGTCGCCCAAGGCCAAGGTACGAAGTAGAATTACTTGAGTCAAATGCTGAAATTCCTTTACAACTAAGCATTACGCTCCACGGCCAATTCCCCGGGAAGATTTCATGCCCAAGTCGCCTAACCAGATAATGAATCTGTCTCGTGCTACCACATTAATACATGTGTCGTTGTCAAGGAAGGCCGAATAAAATCTCCGAGCAAAGCCTTCACGATGAAGATAATAGCACATTTGCCATCACATTTACGAAGAGCCGTTTAGAGATCCGACACAACCGACCTTCTACGTGTCGTGGTTTCGCATGTAAAGAGAGTTGGTGTTCCCCGATAGACGAGGCCGCGTGTTAACCCTCATGCCTAAAGACATTAAACAATTGGGAATTATGTTGAAGACTTACAAAGACAATGCCTAATGATTCAAGTATTTAACCAAGGAGGCCAAAGAGTCACATACATTACCATTTACACTTCGACAATTGGTGAAATGGGGCCAAGCCTGTCCTATGTTATTTATCCTGCTGAAACGCATAGCATGCCTCCCTAGGGAGATCCCCCCTGGATTCACGCTAATAATGTTGTTCCTATTTAACATTACACCAATGCTTCAAATACTCAAAGAATGGGCAAGGAGTAAGATGTTATTGGCCGATGATAACTTTTCAAGTAGGTCGAGGCCCATTTTGTCAATATTATACTCCTAAGGTGAAAGGAAACGAGAGTCCAATCGAAGAAGAAGTAGCAACGTCCAACAATCAAAAAGAGGATGAGGCGAAAATGGAAAATAGGAAGACCCATGTAATTTGTTATACCCCCAAAGATGTAGAGAAAGGAGATGATCACCAACTTCGAATAGGTGGTGATAGTTTTGAAGGACTCACACTTCCTGCTGCTAAAATTGATGCAATAAAACAACCTTGTGGTATTTTGAAGGGGTTTGTCGCATCCTCCGAAGTCAGCCTCTACTAATCAAGGTCACGTGAGTATTTGAAGAGTCCAAGTCATTCAAGTTGCTCGTTGTGCTTCGCCATGACCCAAATGAAGCTTGTGTCCATGGGAAAATTACCGCCAGAAGTGACAGGTGAGAAGGCATGGTTTGAATGAGACTCAAAAGATGCTCAAAGACCATGGATATTCCATAAAGAACTCTCAAGCAGATTGGATATTGCCTGCCCGTATCTTTACCGATAGCTATTGGGGAGGGTGAACAAATTCCATTACACTTCTGAAGAGGAATGCTCTCCATCAAATGAGAAGAAAGTTTGCATCCAAGTCGAGATCAACAACAACAACACAAGGGTTCGCTCGAACAGAAATCGTAAGTCTGTCTTTTTGAGGTTGGGAAAGCTTCGTCAACCACGTAAATCTGTATTTGAAAGATTGGGACCAATACGAAGAAAGCTCCAAATGCATCTTACATAGATCAAATGCCGAAGGATTTGAAGTTGAGAGTGTGGAAAGCGCCCAACATCATGAAGTATACAAGACAATACCGAGAGGACCTGTGAAAATCGGAGCAATTATTCTCCGTAACTAGAAGATGTTGGGTCTACCTTCCATGACACAAATGATTTATTGAGACCACAAGAGGATACATGAAGATTTTCCAATGGAACTTGAAGTTAAGGGGTAAAAGGAACGGTTGATGAATTAAAGGAAATCACCTGGGACAAACGGGGAGCCTACGGCCTATCTATATCAATGCCCTCTTATGACGATGAGGAAAGAGAGACAATATGTCGACTGCCACGAGTTTCGATATGTGTTTGTACGACATACAAAGAAATGCCAGGATTAGATCCAAGGTAGCAGTTCACTTAGCAATCAAGAATGGCGCATGGCCAAGCTAAGGAGATTTCATTTTAATTGGTCCCATCAATCGAAGCCGAGGTAAACAAACTCATTGAGGCCGGTTTCATCCCAGAAGTAACATACCCTACTTGGTTGTCAAATATAGTCCCGGTAAAAAAGAAGAATGGACAAATTAGAGTGTGTAGATTTCCTGTGGATTTAAACCATGGTTGTCCCAAAGATGACTTCCCGCTTCCCATCCGGAACAAATGATAGATGCAACAACAGGACATGAAGCATTGTCATTCATGGGTGGTTCTTCGGGATACAATCAAATTCGCATGGCCCCTAAAGATGAGGAGTTTACCGCCTTCCGGACTCCTAAAGGAATATACTGCTACAAGGTGATGCCATTTGGGTTGAAAAATTCTTGTGCTATATATCAAAGGGCTATGCAAAAGATATTTGATGACATGCTTCACAAGAATGTTGAGTGTTATGTTGATGATCTTTTGATGAAGTCAAAGACCGGCGATCACGCCAAATTACTCCGCATGACATTTGAGCGACTTCGGTGCTATCAACTCAAAATGAATCCTTTGAAATGTGCCTTTGGTGTAACCTCAGGAAAGTTCTTAGGTTTCATAGTACGGCGTCATGGGATTGAGATTGAGCAAATAAGATATTATTTCCAAGATGCCGTAACTACCTAAATATTCATGAACTCAAAAGCTTACAAGGGAAATTGGTATACCTTCTCGACTTCATTCATTTCAAATTTAGCTGGTCGATGTCAACCCTTTAGTCGCTTGATGAAGAAAGGAGTTTCATTTGAATGGGATGAGTCATGTAGAAAAGCATTTGAAAGTATTAAGGAATACCTCATGAGACCACCTGTATTGGCTGCACCATTACAAGGAAAGCCACTGATCTTATATGTGGCAGCCCAAGACAGGTCGGTGGGGGCATTACTTGCACAAGAAAATGACGATGGAAAAGAGAATGCCTTGTACTACCTGAGCAGAATGATGACGTCAAATGAACTAAACTATTCTCCTATTGAGAAGCTATGTTTAGCCCTTATTTTCATAATCCGTGGCCGAAACATTATTTAAGCTCATACTTATCCACTTAATCTCAAGAGCAACCGATCAAGTATGTTATGTCAAAACCTCAAGTGATCCGATTATTAGCAAGGTGGCACTCCGCATCCAATGCTTGAAATCATATATGTGCCTCCGAAGGTCAAGTAAATTACAAGTTTTCGTAAGTGTATTTTTAGCTGGATCATCCCATACCACCGAATGGGAACTCCTGCCCTGATGAATTACCAGATTAAGACGCTACGTGTGGGTGATCGAACATTACCCCCATGGAAGATGTACTTTCCCTTTGACGGTGCGCTCTAGCAATGTAACTGAACGAAGCAATACCGAT
>JADFUC010001921.1:0-58119 GCA_019722365.1 Lithospermum erythrorhizon
TGAAGTTACGTATTGCTGGGTCTAGCTTTTGAAAACATCGATTTGCCCTATCATGTTTCTTCTTAAATACTCATTTACATTCACTAGGGCGAACACCATTTGGTAACTAACAAGGACCAAACTCGTTTAGGCACATAGAATCCATCTCATATTGCATGGCTATTTGCCATTTGTCAACATCCTGCTATTCATCGCTTCTTTTAGAAGAAGTGGGCCTGTCACTTTCAATGATTTGGTATGTTTCACCATACCGCTCGTTCGTGATTTCCATCCCTATCGATCTCCTAACCGTTGGTTCTTCCATAACTTCGCGGATCAAGAACCGACTTATGAAAGAAGGTATCACTTGTTGTGAGTCGATGCTTCGCATTAGATGCATCGCATTGACTTCATCAGCTTGAGCTTCATCAAGATGAACACCATTACTTCTAGTCCTTCTGGACAAATATTCCTTTTCAAGGAATACTCCTGTTCTAGCAATGAAGATTTTATTCTCCTGCTTCAGGTAGAAGTAGTAACCAACTGTTTCCTTTGGATATCCTATGAAATAGCATTTATCAGATTTGGGCGCAAGTTTATCCTTCTCGTTAATCTATTAACATAAGCTTTACGTACCCCAAATCCTTAGAAAACCCAATCAGGAATCTTCCCAAATCACGCCTACGGGGAGTTTTCTCCGCTGACTTTGTTGACATCCGCTTACAAAAAGGCCGCTACTAGAAGCGCATATCCCTAGAAATTAACCGTAGATCGATACTCATCATAGACGAACCATATCACAGTGGTTCGATTTCTCCTTTTCGACACGCCATTACGCTGGGCGTTCTCGGGCTGAGCGAAGCTATGAAACAATACCACACTTTCTAAGATGAGTATTGAACTCGTGAATCAAATATTTCCACCTTTATCGACCGAGAATCTTTTATTTTCTTGTTCAATTGGTTTTGTACTTCATTTTGGAACTTGTTGAATTTCTCAAAGGACTGTTTGTGTCTCATCGTGACACACAAAACCATATCTATCAATAATTAGTAAACGTAACGAAGTAGTTATAACCTCCTCTTGTGTATGTGTACCATTGACCACATACATCAGTGTGTATGATCCCCAATAAATCACTTGCCCTTTCATTGTATCCAGTGAAGGGTGTTTTAGTCATTTTGCCCAGAAGACAAGATTCACACTTATAGTATGATTCATAATCAAAACCCTCGAGTATTCCAATCGAGTGAGTTTCTTGATCTGCCCTCGATATGACCCAACTGCAATCCCATAGGTATATGTTTGGTTAAGTGATTAGGCTTATTCCGCTTTAAGTTTATGCTATACTCTAATTCTCAAGAATCATGTCTAAAAACAAATGTAATTCATTTTCAAGCAGAAAGGTACTAAATATCTTAGCCTTGGTGATCCTAAATTATCGATCTATTAAAACGAAACCATCATTGTTCAAAATGTAAATGTAAATAATATTCATGCTAATAGCAAAAGCGTAATTAATCGAAATAACTTCAAACGAGGCACGTGGAAAAATTTAAACTAATGGATCCTCTACCGGCAGTACGCAACTTCGTGTCGCTTACACGTAGATCCATTTCTCCTTTCTAGGTCTCCTACTACTCGAGTTCCCGCATATTATGACAAATATGAGAACCACAACCAGCTTCCTGAAGACCTAATTTGAGCAGAATCGGTTGTTCAAACTTCAATAATATAAATACCTTTAGGCTCGTGTTTATTAAACCATTTTTCTATCTTTGATTGAATTTCCTACAGTCCTTCAAAGGACTGAGCCAGCAATAGTGGTAGATGTCATCTGCAGACACTCCTTTTCCTTCTTTCGTCATGCGACAAGCATCGCTAGAGCAACGTCAAGAGAAAGTGGGAAGGGCTCTGTTCATATCCAAAATTCATTAACATCAAAGAATGGTTATTTGTTTATGAATCACATGGTGGCTCTCGATCGACCTTGCACTGCTTATGCCTTGATGTACTTGGGACATATCGGCCGAAGGCATCTCACAAAGGATAAAGAACTCTAACTTGGGGCTTATCTCAAGATCCCGGCGACTGCACCACTTTGGGCCGCATTCATCACCTGAAGTGCACATTCGTAACCTACGTGATTTCGCCTGCAATAACGAGCAATGGAAGAGTTTGTATTTCTCATAGATGCCTCAGACGCTCAGCTCGATTCACTCAAGAGCTTCGATAAATGTCATACACATGATACTTCATCATACAGTAATTCAAACTTCTGCCTCCATCCGAGTAAGATAAGACACTTTGCATTTAGAGAGTCCTTCTTATGCAACTCATATTTCTTCCTGTGCGCATACACGTTGTCCCCTGTATGTCTTATAGGAATTTCTTTACAATAGCATCGATCCTCGCAACTTCAAGACAATCTTTCAACTCACGACCACGCCTCAAAGTTTGCACCATCATACATGTAGCGAGTTAATGTAGTTTGAAGCAGAGTTCTAGGGTGAGTAGTAGTAGTAGCCATTACAATTCTACAAGAATAAGTAAATAAAGACAACAGAATCAGTAAACTATCATGCTAAACACTTACAAATAAATTATAAAGTAAATACTAATATCAAATCTCAATGCAAATATGTTAGTATCAAGATCTATTATACTCAAATTCAAACGGCAATATCGCATACATTTTGAATCCAAAGATCATAGTAGGTTATCAAATCAATCATGTAAAACTACATAACTCTCAGGTCACTAAGATACTATTCAAGATGCTAATTTATTCTTTGTATCTCCAAAAACCATTAAGCATACCAATTAAACCAAATAGTTACTTGGAGTGATTATCTCAAAGCCCACAACG
Source organism: Lithospermum erythrorhizon (assembly GCA_019722365.1). Taxonomy (NCBI): domain Eukaryota; kingdom Viridiplantae; phylum Streptophyta; class Magnoliopsida; order Boraginales; family Boraginaceae; genus Lithospermum; species Lithospermum erythrorhizon. The sequence goes on from JADFUC010001921.1 coordinate 2,849, forward strand.
TTAGTGGAAATCACTTCAACATGATCCATTTTCATATCAAATTGCAAACTCAGAATATTCCTCGCCATCACGTTGTGCCCATGATGCAAATCGATTTCACAACTTTAAATTGGCTTCGAGCATTTGCTTAAATTCTAAATGCCGAGATTATTAACTTTGCTTTTATTTTACTCATGCAACGTAGTACATAATCAAGCATATGTACAAATATGAAATAAGACAAGAATGCATATTCAAGAGGTATATGATATGACCCTCAGCCCTATTACATTTTTAAAACTTCAAACTAACATTTCCCCGCCCCTATTACAATTCTCGCCTTCTCGCTTCGGAATCTCCATTCAGTCATTTTGAATTACAAATTCAAGCATACTAATCCCAACTTAGACAAAGATGTAAGCTGGTGGGAGAAACAACAAAATTAAATAATATGACCCAAGAAAATATTTACAACAATACAAGACGCAAAACCGAAAATAAATGTGGGTCATATCTATACACGTCCATTCCATTCCATAACAATATATATAGGCAAACATCAAACAAATAAATGTACTTAATTTCATATATATTAATGAAATTAAATTAAATATGTTCATAATTGACTAATTAATTATCAATTAATGTAAATTTTACTTAAATATATATATCCATTACGATTAATTTATAATTACTAAAATAATTACCAACTACTTTAAATCATGGAATAATTACTTCCATAATTAACTCCAAAATTCAAAATTTGAAAAGTTACTATGAAATGATATTTTCAATAATTATCAATTAATAAAAATAATCACAGAAAAGTGGAAATATAAATCAAATTTAATGTCATTCGAGAATATATTCAATTATCTTAATGATAAAATTTATGATTTAAGATTTAAAACCAAATTAATAATTACCAATCATTTTTAAACCAAAAGAATTACATGAAAGTTACATTTAGGTTTTCTAAACGGACGCATTTAACTTCGCGACAAACGATGCCTCCGGCTGCCCACGGCCGACACGCCGGGCGGCGCCAGAGTTCCACCGGCCCGACGCGCCCACACGGTTCCCCAAGTAAGTCCGACGCATTTAATATTGGTAAATTAATTTCAGTTTCAGATTAATTGTAACTTTGTAAAAACAATTGGAGGCTCTAAAACATCTAAAAAATTCTCGATTCGACTTGAATATCAACAATATCATTATTAAACACTTCCAATTGGAATTTTCATCAAAAACACTTCTAGTTTTCGATTAAATCCAAACAATACAGAAATTCAATGAATTGTTCGAGTATTTAAATATTTCAAATAAAATCGAAAAACTACGAGATGAACTCAAAGGTTCGTGAACATACGTATTTAATTTTTGGAATTTTCTTAAATTTCTAACTCTCTCAGAAATCAAAAACAATTCTATCTAAAAAATCAAAATGCAAATTAATCAAGTTTTAACCCTTCATTTTATAAACAATTAAACAAATATCAAATCATCAAAATCAATACAATAAATTGATGATACAAACATAACTATATATAAAAATGGGTTGATTTTTTCATATTATATATTCATCAATTGAATATACAAATCATGAATTAATCGAATTAATTAACAACTATGAATACACACAAATAGAATTAGATAAAATACATCAACTTTGAGTAGGCTCGAAGCCATCAGTAGGAATCTAGTGCGAATTTAATCAGGATAAAACACCAAATTCACACATCCGAATCTCCACATATATTAATCTAAAACACATAATATGCAATATGAATAAAAGAGTTCTTACATTGCAGTGAAGACGAATGAAATCAACCTCCCCGCTTCAATGCCTCTATGAATCCCTCAAAAAGCCTCTCCAATCGCTTGTCCAACACCAAAAGGATGTCCTCTAGACGTACACACCAAGAATAGCCAGCATCAACGTCCGACCGGGTTTTCACCGGATCCGAACTGACTGTTCTCGTTTCTGGCCCATTCGAATCGGACCGAAACCAGCTAAAGTCAAGGATTCGGACCGACCGATCCGTCCAAAACGGTCCTAAGCGTCCATCCTATCCGACAGTATCCGATATCCGATATCCGGTTCCGATAGTATCCGATATCCGAAACTCGGATCCGATAGTATCCGAGATCCGAACCGAAATTTGAACACCAAACCGAAACTGAAAATTACACAAATCGAAAATCATTCTGATTCCACACCCATAGTCCAAAATTTCACCCAAATATAAAAAAATAAACCAAATAATATCAAATGTCCAACGCCCAAACCAAATTGAAATAATATCCAAATCAAAAACAAATCAAATAATATCCAAATTCAAAATTCCAAATGTCCAATGGGATGATAAATAGGTTTTAGTTTTTTTTATATTAAATTATCGATCCGGATCCTAAGCCGGATAATCGGATCGAATAGTTGATCCGGACCGATCCGTCCATTGATGGACTCTCGACCGGTCGCATCGGGCCGTTCCGACCGTTCTCGATCGCCCGGTCCACCAACAAGACTACACACCAGAGGGAATCAATTCAGAGCTTCGAACTTCATGTAGCTTGTTGAGAACAAAATGGAAGACAAAACTCTTCCAAAGCGGGGAGCAAGGACGGTTCTAGGTAGAGGCGGTTTTGATTTCAATGTCGAAACCCTTTTGTCTTTTCTTTAACATTTCATAATTTACCCGTTAAGCAACTCGTTAAGAAATCGCTTTAACTAGTTAACTTAACTGCATCGTTATGCGCTTCTAATCAAATAACGAAATACTAGTAGCTTGTTCTATTTTAATTAACTTAACAAGTCAATTAAAATATTAATCTAGTCATTATCAACAAATTTATCAAGTTAGTCATCACTTCAATTGGTTAATTGATTAAACTTGCAAGTTTAATCAATTGATGTCACCAAATATATATTTGACAATATATATGTCAGAGCTACCTCTCAATTTACAAGTCTCGTTTAATTTCATGCATGAAATATAATTCTAATATCATCAGATTAACCTTCTAGGCTCGTGACATGTAAATTGTATAATAATAATAATTGACCAATTACTATTATTATAACGACACGAGTAAGATCTAGCAATCAAGCCATAACCCTTAAATTATCATGATAACCACACTAGTAATATACAATTACTAAGTGTGAACACTAAGTTCCAAGAATCACATTTAACTAACCTTGAATCAATCGACAATTATCGCAACGCATAATAAAAGGGAATCAATTTTTCATTAATTTCAACAATAAGAATTCATGTATTATTTGGATATTTATGATCATTGATCATTTAGCGTTCTCCGGAGTTTATATGTAGGCTCATAGCTTCTTCCTTGAATACTCTTTCCATCTTCGAGCAGCCACCACAGCCTTTTTTGCTCTTTCTTTAGCTTCCTCCTCTCAGACACCAATATACATACATTACACCTGAAAGATTTATTAACCATAACACCATAGCTCCCGACCACTACCTATTATCTCGCTATCTAATTCCCTTTAACTCACAAGCTTCAAAGAAGAACGACCATTGGGTAGATATGTATTGCCGAGGTAAAGAAGTAAATAATCAACAAATCGAAACTAAAGATGTTAACGCTAACTTACACGCTAGATTGATTAGGATGAATAACCGAGCCCCAAAGCATGGCTTCGATAATACATATCGGAGAATAAAGATAACGATTTGTACCACTACTACGAATATTATTACAAGTTTCGATAGGCTTCCACAACCTGGACTTCTAGGATGGATCAGTTTTCAAAGAACTGAGTCAATCGGGTTGAAATTGTTCTCCTAGGCACGGATCTCTGAGGCCGCGTCCTTCTTCTTACAGCAAATGGGTTCGCAGACCAAGAATGTTATCGTCTGGGTTCGAATTTACTGTCAGTCGGACCTGAAAGTGTGACCACGGGGTGTGGTCACAAACACTCCGACGATCAAGCCGTGATTTTGACTTATGAGAGTACAAGAATATCAAAATGTACTAGAGAATCAGAATTTGGAATTAAGGGAGAAGTGTACTAGTGATGGGGTATTTATAGGAAAGTACTATGAGTTGTCATAGTACCCTCTTTCTTCATAGGATCATGCCACATGTCAACATCTTGTGCATCTACTAGTACCTTGGGCCTATACCATGTGGCCCATAACCCAAGATATGTTGGGCTAAAATAGTATATATATTGCCTCTGCTGAACGCGAGGAAGAGAAATGATTCTTGATCTTTCGTGATGGCCGGGCACCATTCTGAACTCGCCCGCAAGTATAAGGTATTGGACGAGTATCGCTGCTTGATAAATACCACATGGACTGAACAACCTCCGAGTCGCGATTTATTAAGCAGTTGACCCCTTCTTTATGGAACAAGAAACCCTTTTTGCACATGTCTCCCTACTCGGAATCGAACCCCGTCATCGATTATAAGCTCCATAAAAGGTAACCCTTGACATCTATTGTATTTTTACTATACTTATCGCCTTTTAACTATTCACCTCTCTCCATCCTTCCTCTACAACTGCTCATCTTCTTCAACTCTACCCCTCATTTCGCTTATTCTTCGATCTTCTTCTTAACGAAAGCACGCATGTATTCTCAGATATTTACAGTTGTTTTTTATTACCTCCACAAGTATGAGTACGAGTTTTGAGGGACTTTAGCGCATCTCGGCCTTTTAATCGGGGTCATCCTCAAGAGAAGACATTCGGTGAACGAAGGGTGTCCGTCTAGGACTCAGTCTCGCCCCAGACCGATGCGCTTAGTGGTTGAGGTTGATCGTTTGGGGATTTTACCAACATTTATGAAGTAGGAAGATTAATCCCTATTATAATTTAATATTTGGGGTATCAGAAATGTGTTAGATCTAGAAGGTGAATATGAACACAATGGCTAAGATCAGGATGCGCTGGGAAACCCCTTTTTTCCCCTTCCCAAAAACCTTTATGTTTGGCTTATGATTCCCCTAATTTTCACAACTTGTGTTTAACCCGCTATCGTATACCAACGCAGATATGGCTAGTTTAACCCGAATCGTCTCAAGTCTCTTTCAAGGTCGGACTCTATTGTGGTAATGGACCCCGAACTCTTTTTTTTTTTGCCTTTTGTAGACTTTATTCAAATTCTAGGCTACCGAGATTACTACGGGCGATTTTGAAGCCTTTACTAAACGTGGTAACGAATCACAATCCGGTAGCAACGGTTGTGTCGCTACGAGGCAGCTGGAGTTTATCAAATGTCTTGAGATATAAAATGTCCGCTGAGCTCCCCGTATCAACAAGCATTCGCTCGACGGTAAACGGCCTATTAAGCATGACGACCGGGTCGCCATGCTGGAAAGTTCTCTATCCCCGTTAACTGGCCGAAAAACGAGATAGCCTATCAAGGTGAACCGCTCTTCCATATACCGCTCTTCCGCATAGTTTTTCTCATGAAAGGCGGGAGTCCCTCACACCAACTATTCTCGAAATTGTATCACCCGCCTCGTGGCTCGCGTGGCACTTGTTTGCCTCGGCCTCGACACTTTCGCTCCTGTGGACTATAACCACGTCCCTGTTGCCTTGGCCTATCATAGCCCACAAACTCCTTCAGATAGCCCCGCTTAATCAATTTCTCAATCTCCGCCTTCAATATTGCAATCTCCGGTGTCGTGGCCAGGTTCCTGGTGGTATTCGCAATATAATCTTTTATCTCTCTTCGCCATTGGTCCGCGCAGGCGCTCGGGTTTTGGTATGAGGTTTTTATTTTGAACCTGCGAAAAGACCTCTGCCACCAAACCCTGTGTGCGACGTTTCGCCTCCCGCCGCTTTTTGGTTTTGATTGAGCGAACTAAGCCTCTCGGAGATGGGTGATGGAAACGGGCCTGCCATGATGTTTGCCCCCCGTCCCTCCTCGTAATCTCTCCCATACCGGATTTTTTCTCGAGACTCGCCGGTCTCGAGTAATTATCTCCCCGAGACGCACCTTCGCGATCTTCTTCTTCAGTTCTCTAACTCGACGAGTCGCTAACCTCTCTCGTTAACGATCCTTCGAGAGGGCGTTTAGCGCAGGGATGACAAGCCATCATCCTTTTTAGATCATTAAATTGTTGCTGCAACGCTGTCACAGCAGGGTCAACTTGGAAGCGGAGGCATCACAATGTGCCGTAGACTTATGCCTGCTTTCTCAAGGATAGTTGAGGTACTATGAACCTCATCCTGGTGACTCGACACACCGATCCCCATCCACACTCTCATTCGAAAGTATTAAGTCTCACGACTGGATCGATCAGGTCTGCACCAAGGCCATTTGCCTCTACGCTGCCCTTTCCTCAAGCCCATGGCCGGAATGTACCAACTTCGGGGAAATATGCACTAATGCACGACACCAACGACGCGACATATTTTCCTGAGCTTCTGCTTGGTTCACAGGAGTAGCTTCACCGAATCTTCGTGATCACTATCTGTGACTTTGATATCTCTTCTGTTCGGGTCGAGATGGTTCATGGAGGTAGCCTTCTTTGTAAAGTCTCGCCGCCACAGATCGTTGGGGAGAGCCAGACGGTCCGTTATTCCCGAAAGTATGGCCACCACATGATCATGTACACTCCGAGGATCAAAGCTTAGAACGAGGGTTATTTGAAAGTGGATAATAGATAATGGGGAGAAAAGTGGCATTACCTTTTAAATGGGCGAATGCTGTATATTTATGTATGATCGCAGGTTTCTCTCCAATATCCAAACCGCTGAACGAACGACACGCGCCCCACTAAGATATACCTAAAAAGGGGAATTTTTTGGCCTTGTCTTAGGCCCCGTCCCATTAGCTTATTTTTTATGGACCACCCCAAATAAAAAAAATAGGCGGTTTACATCATCACCGACCCTAATTTCCCTCGGCCAACCCCAGCAATCTGCTATATTCTTTCCTTATTTGAGTTGATGCACAAAAAGACCAACGACTGCCTGAAATTTCTGAATCGAAAGCTCTTCTAATCAAGATTATTCAAAAACTTAAAAGCTGAATGTAATTGAGTGCTGACCATATTGTTGCATTGTTGACCATTTGGAAATTGAGGCCGTTGACTACTTTGGAAACTTTTCAGTAAATTCACACTGTTGCATTTTTTGAGGTAAGTAAATTAAGCTCTCTAGTTGACCATATTTTTAAATCGTAATTAATTTCCTAGATTCTTGAACTTGGGTAATGTTTATTTTTTATATTTGATGTTAAATGAGCTTTTGAATCGTTTTTCATAAAAAAGATTACATTTTTATGTTGATTGTGATCATTTTGTTGGGAATTTTCGGTATAGCTTTACATTGTTACATTTTTCTGGTAAGTGTTAAAATTAAAACCCAAATTCTTAATTTATATTTTTGTGTTGACTGGGCCTCAAGTTTTTGTTGGGTTTTGCACCGATTTGGAGGTGGGGCTGTGGCTAAAGCGGGGGTTAGGTGGGGGTTACGTAGTGTGAAAAGCACAAAAGAAGAAATGATAAGAGGAAATTTGCTAAAGTTTTCAGTGAGAAAGCTTGGTGAGAAACGTATGAAGGAAGCGAGGGTAAAGCGGCGTGTTAAAGAAAAAAGCGTGAGATTTTATTTTAATTACGAAACGTGTCAAACTATACTATAATTTAAGACGCGATTAAAAGTAGCTATTTCAGATCAAATACGTTTTTGGTGTAAAAACGCTAAGTTGTGAATCAACCCTAGAAATAATATATCTTGGATAATATTTCGTGAGATTTGAAGTATTAGTGTTTATTTTACAATTTATTTGTAAGTGTTTAGCGTGATAGTTTACTAATTCTGTTGTTTTCATTTACTTATTCATGTAGTATCAGAATGGCTACTATTACTACTACCATCCTAGAACTGCTTCGCTAGCACTCTTGAAAAGGCAAGCCAAATAACTCAAATTTTGATGAATGGTCTCGAAACTTGAGAATTATTCTCAAGCAAAGCAGAGAATCAATACGCTATGGAACAACAAGTTCCCTCTCCAAAGCCTAATGGTAGTGACTCATCGAAAAAGTGGATCTCTACAAAAAGCAATAAGTCCGGATGTCATGATGTCCAATGTCTTATGCTTCAGAATTATGGAACCTTCTGCCCAAATTCAAGATGAAAAGATGGCGCATATGACATATACCGGCAACTCGAGGAGTTATTCCGAAGTTGAAGCTAGAAACGGAGATATCACACTATCTCTGTGTTTCGTGGATGCAGTTCGGGAACGGATGTGTCGCAAGCCCACATATCATTAAAATGATAGGCTCGTCTAATCTGACTAACGCCCGGCACCAAAGCAGTGTCTTTAAAAACCGTCAGGATCTTATTTTAAAGTCTTCCGCACAAATTCTCTCAATTTGTCATGAACTTCAATATGCACAAGCTCGAGTTATCTCTAAACGAACCGCATAAAGATGATCACGAATGGCCGAGACGAATGCGGGTGTTGTAAGACTTCTACTTCTACTGCTTCGTGGTCCAAACAAGAAATTCAAGTAGTTAAGAAGAGCACGGCAAGGCTGTGGGTTCAGTAATCCCAAAGTCAAGTAAAATTGCCGGGACGTGGGAGCACTAGGAAGGATGACAAGGTCATTATTAGAAACTTAGGTCACCGGGAAGCCCACTCAAGCAAGAAGTTTACATGTAAGATAGCACGGTGTCACGAATTCACCAAATTATAGTACTTATGTTATTGAAGTTTGTACAACTTCGATTCTACTGTGGGTGCTAGACACCGGTCAGTGGTCTCCTCATTTGTCGTAATATCCGTAGAACTCAAGTCAAGTAGGAGACTCGAAAGCAGGGAAACGATTCCCACGTGTACCTAAATCTAAGCTATACCACAAGTAGGATCCATTAGTTTAAATTTGCCCACGGCCTCGTTTAAACTTATTTCCTGCTTATCAATTGCTATAAGCGTAAATATTATTTCTGCTTCTCGCTTTTGAACAATGATGACTTTTCATTTTTACTAGATCCCAATGAATTTGTGATCAAATTAGCGAACGGGCAGTATTTGGCATCTGCCCTATTCAAATGGTCTATTTGTTTTAGACATGATTACCGAAATATATAACATAAACTTAAAACGAATAAGCCTAATGACTTAAACCAAACATACCTACGGCATCATAGACATGTCATATTAACGAGAACCGAATCAAGAAACTCCAATTCGGTGGAATACTCGAGGGTTTCGATTATGAATCATACGATAAGTGTGAATCTTGCCTATCAAGTAAATGACTAAACCACCTTCACCGATACAACGGTAAGTGCCGACTTATCGGGGATCACACATCATGTACGTGGCCAATGAACATATCCGCAAGAGGAGGTTATGCAACTACTTCATTACATTTACTAATGATTACAAGAGATACGGTTTTGTGTATCCTGATGAGACACAAACACGAGTCATTCGAGAAATTCAAGAGTTCCAAAACTAAGTAAAAACCAATTGAATAAGACAAGAAAGATTCTCCGTCCGATGTAGGTGGAGAATATTTGAGTCACGAAATCAATACTCATCTTAGAGAGTGGTATTGTCAACTCACCTTAAATAGAACACCGCGAAAGATAACGGGCGCTATTCGAAAGGAGAATGAACCCTTCTTTATATGGCTCGACTTTATGATGATTTATCTGATTACTCAAGTAATTTCTCGGGATATGAACTTCTAAGCGTGGCACTTACCTTAAATGTATGTCCAAGGTGGAAGTCAATAGAGAAAACTCCCCATGAATTGTGGCTCTGGGAAGATTCCTGCTGGGTTTTCTCAGATGTATTAATTGGTGTTTAATTATGTCCATGACCATACTAGATTCTAACAAGGTAGAGTTAGGCATTTTAGTGCTTCACTAATCTGTTCGTCTACATTGGGGGGATTTGAGGACTACTATAAGCAATCTCTAGCACTACCTGGTATCATGAAAGCATGACTCTTCAATAGCGAAAGTGGTTTTCATTTGCTTTATATCCTTTATAAGCCATCGCTAGCAGTACTTTAGGCATCAAATAGAGTAGAATGGACAACATTGATGTTGTAGGAATCCATGGCCTACCTAAAAGTATATCAGGGTGGCTTGAGTCTATCACGGAAACCATGATGGTTTCCAAATTTTCTAGCACCAACGTAGCGACACTTTCTAACGCTATTGTCACCCCATTAAAGACTTGTACTATGACGCAGTATTTTGAAAGTCATCAATCGAGATGCCAAGTAGCTTTAATGTCCGGAGTGGATGTTCATAGTTGGATCCTCCATCTTACCAACATCTTGTTGATCCCGACTTCACATAGTATCGAGACACATGGGACGGGTCGGCAAGCAAGATCCTCTCAGTGGGCATGTCTTCATCGCTGATGGTGACGACGAAAGTCTGGCATGCTTTTAGGCTGCATGGTTTGCTTCGGTGCCTTAGTCAGGCTACGGCTTCTTTTATGTTCATACATGCGTTGGGGACTCATTAAACCTCACGATCGAGTCGCCTAATAGTCCTAACAAAGTTGTAACTTACTCTCCCATAAATCTCCGTATCTTGACCTTTGTGGGTGTAGTGACGCCGAAAGTTATCTCGGTTAGTAGGAACTTGTCGCCCTCCAATAGTACGATCCTTGACAAGAAAGATCTATCACCTTCTCTCCTTATACATGAAGCACATTACTATGGGGCATCCAAGCACATCGACGGTAAGTTGTAGACTAACTCATCTAAAGATTCCAAATATTGATGTTAACTCTAATCACTACAAGTTGTTTAAACAATAATTAAAAGAAACAAGCATCTACTGCTCTTCAGAATCAAAGTAGCAATAGAATTTATGAGATCTTCTTAGCATCGAAAAGTATCGCCTCTAAGAAATATCCAACCAACTTGTTTAACAAGCCCCTCCATGAATTTAGTGTAGCTTTAAGAGATTAACTGAGGAAGAGATTGGGAAGAAAAATCCAAAGGGATTTCTCCTCCTACTACTAGACTAAAAAGGGGGGAGGAGACAACTTTTGCCTCACATTTTCTCATATGAGAAGTGAAAACAAATGAATGAGCAATTGTCTTCATTAATCAGGCCTTAATATGTGGTTGGAGGTCCTAAAAGTAGCCTCTAAAATGATGTGGTAAACACATTTCACCAAATATTTAAGGAAGGAGAAACTCTTGCTCCTCCTTTTCTCTCCATACCCGCCGCCCCTAGGGGTAAGATTCCAAAATTGGAATATTGCTCCAATATTTCCATATATTTTCACTTTAAACTCCGGAGGTTTATAATCGTATTATGCCTTGATTTTGTTTTATGTGTGTGACTTCTTAGGCTCGATTGACAAAGGCCATACACTAATTTATGTTAACCGAACCTTACATTAATGCATTGATTTTGAGCGGATCCTAGTAAGCCTTCCTAATATGAACATTTTCGTACAATCGAACATATATATGAAGTTAAACTTAAATGAGTTAATCGGTTGTACAATCAAATTGTTCAACGAGCATTATTTCAAATATGTCATATTTCCAACATTCTACTTCCTTGGACGGTATTGCTTGTATCATGATTCCTTCGCATCGATTTTTCCAACAGTCGAGCTGCGTAAGATTAATGTCACCAAACTCGCACTTTAGTTTTCTTGGTTTAAGGAAATAACGCGACATTCAACACCAAGCCGAGATGGCCATCAAAAACGCCCTTAATTCACCAAGATATCATAAAACTACGGACATATCCGGTTGTATTAATATCTTATAATGTATAGGTCTTTCCATCCTTACATTTGTAGTATACCCAATACAATGTCGTTATAGCCTACCTTACGTACATTCGACAAGTACATTACTCTCAGAAATGAAATCCTTTCAATGCGTGCCTAATCGTCATTTAACTATAAGTTTTGTGAGAATCTCCTTAGGACATTGATATGTCATCTTTCAAGTTTCTCATTGGCAGTCATGTCGAGTCCTACACTCGAAATTCCTTCCGATATGCATACCCGTGGTTGATTAGAGTACACTCCTTTCTAATCCCAGAAATGTGATCTAGACAACCAATCACACAATAGTCATTTGATGTTCGATTCTAATCAGTGAACACCTCACTAAGGACGAGCAATCTCCCTAGGCTTGATAGTGGATTTCTTGTTCAGATCACGTATCTGAAGACCTCTCTCGAGAACCTAGATTGCTAATGGAATCAAAGTATCATTGTTTGGGTAATGAAGTACACATGTATATGCTAATATATAAATATATAAACAAGATAAATATATTTATTGAATTTAGAAGCTTGAAATTCATACATTGTCTTGACAATTAAAAACACTTAAATGAAAAACTGGTTCCCTACTAAAACTAATACTACACTCACTTATTAATTCCTCAATCCAGTATTATGCACATTATCATGTTTGATTTGTATTTGTGGTTTAATTAGTTTAGGGGTCTGCTAAATTATCATTCGTGTCTACTTTACATACGTTCACATCTCCTCTTTCAGTTATATCCCAAATGAGATGGTATTTCCTGAGTACATGTTTGGATCGGTGATGTTCTCTTGGTTCCTTAGCTTGAGCAATTGAACCAGTGTTGTCGCACAACAGTTGCACTGGATTTTCAATGCTAGGTATCATTCTAAGTTCACTTACGAACTTTTTAATCCAACAAGATTCATTTGCAGCTTCCGATGATGCAATGTACTTGCCTCTGTCGAGTAGTTCCTTGTTTGTTAATACGCCAGCATTAATCGGCCCGATGTAGCCTCTACAACTCATTCTCCCATCCGCATACCCACATACATTAGTTCTTCTCAAAGAATAATTCACTGGCCGTCCGACGCGCGCCTATCCGATATGATTGGTAACGAATCGTTACACTAAAAGCATAAGCAACGTCTGATCGTCTACATATGGCATACATGATAGATATTTGGCCGAGGCATAAGGAACCTTGCTCATGTCTTTTATCCTAGTTTCAAGGGTTTTCAAAATGATTGAGAGATATCTGTCTCATGGGAAAGATACCCTTCTTGAATTCTCCATATGAATCTATGTGTAAACTTATCAATATAAGTGTTTTGCCCAACGAGCTTCATTCCAAGAATGGCTCCTACTCTCTCCTAGGTCCTTCATCATCGGGAGAAACATTTACACAACATGCTTTGACTGACTCAAGCATAGGTATGTCATTTCCAATTATCAGTATGTCATCTACATATAGGAGCACAAATGCAATATGGCTCCCACTAACCTTCTTGTATACAGAAGAATCTTCGCTTCTAGCCAATCCAAAACCTTTGATCATTATTGAAACGAAGATTCCAACTCCCGGATGCTCGCTTCACCATGATGGATCTATGTAGCTGCATTACCTCTAGATCATTTGGACATGTAAACTCGAGGTCAGTGGTCACGTATTAATGCCTTCTCTTCACGATTCCCATTCAGAATGCCGTTTACATCCATCCGTCATTTATTTATAGGTAAGAGAATCCGAATGAATTTAAACTTCACAACTGGTGAGAAGGTTTCATCATAGTCGATTCCTTAAATCTGTTTGAAACCTTTGGCTACTAATCTAGCCTTATAAACATGGACGTTTCCATCTTTATCTAGTTTTCGCCAATACACCTGACTGTCTGGCTTCTAAAAGTCTATCAATGTCCATACCTTGTTATGTTACATTGAGTCAATCTCGATTTCCCTTCGATTAAAGCCATTCAATAAGTGTTTTCATTCATTGCTTTCCATAGCAAGCAAGGCTTATTCATGTTCTCAAGCCAGATTCCAAAATTTAATCAAGTTTACTAGTTCGCAATTCAAAGGTATTCAACTTCCTAGTTAACTCAAGATTCTCCTTCTTAGTTTTTTCTAAAAGTTGATTAAGCTCAACTTTTTCTAGATCAACATCCTTTTTAAGATCCACTTTAATTTTTAACACAATCATGTTATTTTCAAGTTCAGATATTCTAGTGGTCATGTTCTTATTATTACGAGATAATTCCTTATATTTGTCCATCAATTTAGCATAATCATCTAGCATGTGATCATTAGCCTATTAAATTCAGTATAAGTCATGCTATGGTTTTTACATTCACATACAAGCTCATTATCAAAAGAACATCTCGTATAGAACTAGAATAATCGAAGCTACTCCATTGAGTCGCTTGGCCATAAGGCAACATTAGCAATTTTCTCAACTTCAAAGTATGAGCCCTCTTCAATTACCTCATCATCCCAAGCGGCCTTCATAGCATTCATTTCAATCACCTTTTCAACATTGGCAGTAACAATAGCTAGAGATTTCTTATTCATTTTTCTCACCTTTTTGTAGGTTATCACCTCTTCTTCAGCCTTTAATGAACCAATGAGTTCTTGAAGAGGAATAGTTCCTATGTCTTTGGCTTTAGTAATAGCACATATCTTCCTATCATAGTCATTAGTGAGAGCTTCGAAAATATTTCCATTAATCTCTCTAAGCACCTTTTCAAGAGATTGTATCATTGAGAATCACTTTGAACCTCCTCGATGCATATCAAGCATTAAGTTTCTCCCTCTTTCATCTCAAACTTCTTATACTCTTTAGTCAAGAGGTGAACCTTAGTCTACTTCACTTGATTTGTTCCAACATGAGCGGTTTCCAATAAATCCCAACTTTCTTTAATAGTTTTACAGCTCTTGATTCTCCCATACTCTTCCATAAACATAGCATTGTGAAGAAGAGTTACAACCCTAGCATTATCACAAATGTTTTATTCATCAGACAAAGTTAAGTATAAAACTTTAGTTCACGACAAAGCTCACTTAGCTTAACTTTATCGACATCTTTGATTGGCACTTCAATTGAGCTAGCACCAGCCTCTTGAGCTTTCTTCGTTTCCTAATCATTCATCTCTATTAGAAATCAATGGTTATTGGTTTTATTTGTTATGCTCATTGCGACAATTGTTGTAATAACTCATTTATTACTTTAGTGAATGTGATTGCATAAATGGAACGTTCAACTATAATAATTATAATTAATAACAGAACCACGATAATACCGGTGAGTTATGCCGTATCATAGATCCCATGCATAACCGTTATAATAATATTAATGGTCTAAGCCTAGAAGGTCACACACATACATTGACGTTGAGTTATATTTCGTGTATGAAATTAAACTACACTTGCTAATTTAGGAAGTTGATTGTAATCAATGGGATTTTTAATTGGGATAATTACATTACACGAGTAATGTAAATGACCGACGAGTCAATTAATTGACTTGTTAGTTCAATTGATTAACTTGTTAATTGAACTTGTTTAATTAAACTTGATAAGATTAATTAACGAGTTGGTTTCCTTAATGAGTTTTGTTTAATTGACTTGTTAGCTCAATTAAATAACGAGTTAAATATTAATAAGTTTATTTAATTGAATTGTTAAGATAAATTAAATATTAATGATTTGTTCATTTAATTGGCTTGATAAGACTAATTAAATAAACGGAGTTTTGCTTAACGAGCTTGGATAGTTTGTTAACGGGTTAGATTTTTATGTAAGCTCTATAAATATAAGGATTTACATGAAAAACACTAAGAAACTAAAAACTAAAACCCTAGCCTTATTTTACTAGAAAATTCGGCTCCCTCCTTTTCTTAAGGAGGAGGCAGAATTTGCTCAAGGAAAAACAATTGTGTTTTGTTCTTGATTCGTCCAATATCAAATCAATTCTAGCAAACCTATACAGATTCAACCCTCCCGTGTAGACGAACTGTAGATACTACCTGAGCGCCAAGACGCGGACATTGCTCTAGACTTCAGAAAGAATTGTTTTACACTTCCGCTGGGCCGCACCGTGAAGTGTTTTTGTTATTTATATGTTGTAGATCTAAAATATATAAATTAAAGTGATCATGTTTATGTGCATATTTAATTTTTTTGTTCAAGTTGTGCATATAAAATTCCATCAATCTCCTCGGTCGATGTGCCAGCGTGAGTAGTCTTAATCTTCATCGGAATTAGTGATCCATCGATGATAATCCTCCAGAGGACATAATCTACACTTTGCACATAAAATTTCATAGGATTTCTTCAGTAATCGTAGTTAGTACCATCAAGACGAGGGGGCCTAGAACTAGACATACCCTCATCACAAAATGTACCATTAAGAGAACTTTTGCCTTCACCTTTTCTAAACAATGAGAAGTGAAAATAAATGAATGAGCAATTTACTTCATCAATTGGTGCCATTTATATAGGGGTTTGAGGCCCTAAAGAGTAGCCCTAAAAAACGATGTGGTAAACACATTTTACCAAAGATTTAAGGAAGGAGAAACTCTTCCTCCCCATTTTTTCTGCATAGCCGCAACCCCTAGGGTTAAGATTCCAAAAATGGAATCTTGCCAAAAAATTTCCATACAGTTTCACTTTAAACCCCGAAGGCTTGATTTCGTTGTATGTGTGTGACCTCTTAGGCTCGATTGAAAAAGGCCATACACTAATTTATAAATTAATGCATTGATTATGAGAGGACCCTAGTAAGCTATCATAACCCTAGTGTCACATCGAGTGTCCTAATATGAACATTATCGTAAAATCGAACATATATATGAACTTAAACTTAAATGAGTTAATCGGTTATACAATCAAATTGTTCAACGTGCATCATTTAAAATATCTCATATTTCCAACTGATAGAACTTGTAATAGTTAGGTTATGTACACCTGCTAAACTCCTTTTGGCGTTTGAGCTTAGATAATTCTATTAGTTTTACTTTAAGCACCTCATCGAATATCCCAGGGATGTCGGAGTCAGAGAAGGGATATTCCTTGACTTGCATCTCCTTTAAGGTGAGGCTTTTTTGTCCCCAAGGTTGAGGTGTCGTTCAGTTGTTTTAGTCTTGAAGGAGAATTTGGTTAATTTAGAAGTTACAGCATACATGTCCTTCTTCTCAACTTTGGGTGTCTCCCCTTGGTTTCTTTACCTCATATATGACCTTAAAGGCTGTGGCTACTGATGTACTTGTACCCCTTCCTTTATTTACCATTATGGCCTGTTAGTTTTTGCCTAAAATGAATTAGTATTGTACTATGTTTCAATTTATTATCATTTAATGTAAATATAATTAATTGAAATTGGAGACTCACCCGAGGAGCCAGGCAGATGATAGAGATCATCAGTAGATTAGGCGTAGTTTAGAACTAGTCTAGATTTTATAGGTCATATCACGAGTCTTTATTAGTGTTATATTTTATGCTTGTAATTTATGTTATATATAACTGCTTGTGTGTATATATGCTTAACTTAATTACAAGACTGGTTAAAATATAACTAATCCTACCATAAATTAAGTAGTATTGTCATACCAATCCTAAAGTTGGAATGAACCTTATTTATGTACGAACCTACCAGATTGGTGAACGTGTCATACTTAAGACTTCTTTCCAATGAGGTATTTATACGATTGTCAGTTGATCAGACTTGGGCTATAAACATCCAACCCGACTCTATGTCGGTAGACTTGGTTTGATCAGACTTGGGCTCGTTGACAAAAGAGGTCAATATACAGTCTAAGATGAACTTTAGTGATGTCAAGAGTCATGATAGTCATGATTGGTGATGGTATACCTACCTATGTGATTGGGAGATGAAATATATGGGTGTTGCCGTTCGACTCTCAGTCATGTAGGGTCTTGGTATACTTAGTGTGTTTCACTAGGATTGTAAGTACGAGTATTAATTCTATTATATGATTTCTAGAATTACTTATTATGATATGAATAACTAAAGCTATATTATTTTTACATATCTTCTGTTATAGTCAAATAGCCCCTATGAATAATAACTCTAAAATACTCCGCTCCACTATGGAGAAATGCAATATGCATGACACTTCTTCCGTTCTGATGATACAAAACAAATCATGGAATGACAATAAATACATGGCAGATGAGATGAGTAGTAGAACTACCACTCAAGTCACAGATATTTATGTTGGATCACTAGCTACTTCATTTTCTGACACATGCGTGTTTGACACCGGATGTGGCTCTCACATTTGTAAAAATGTAAGAGATCTACATAATAGAAGAAAGATAGTAGGAGATGCAGTAGACCTGCAGGTGGGCAATGGAACAAAAGTTACGGCCATTGCTAAGTTTACCAACAGGAATGGTACTTAAACTAAACAATGTCTACAACGTACCTGCTCTAAGCAGAAACATCATTTCAATTTCACAATTGGAAAATGATGGCTATGCTCTTTCGATTAGTGAAAGTGGTTGTTTCATTACTCGAAATAGTATAGTTTATGGTACGACATCTCGTTAGAATGATCTCTATGTATTAGATACAAACGTTGAGACCTACAACATAAATAATAAGAGGAACAAGCCAAATGACTTGAATCCTTCTTATCTGTGGCATTGCAGACTTGGTCACATAAGTGATAAACGCATTAAGAAATTACATGCTGATGGAATTTTGACATCATGCAGTTTTTTGAACCGCTAGTCAATGTGAATCATCTTGCTAGGCAAAATGACGGATCACCTTTTCACTAGTATGGTGAGGGCAATTTATTAGGGTATCATACATGCTAATGTATGTGGATCGATGAATCTTTCTTTGTAGAAGGTTACTCATATATAAATGCTTTTTCTTGATATTCTGTCGATATGGTTGCATATCTCTTTGAAGCACAAAAAGTGGAGCCTTTGAAAAGTTCAAGAGTTTAGGAAAGAAGTTGAACAACTCAGATAAAATGATTAGTTCTCTGTCGACGAGGCGGAGAATACTTAAGTCATGTATTTGAAGCACATCTTAGAGAGTGTGGTATTGTATCAGAACTCACTCCTGTTGTAACACCTGGTGTGTCCGACAGGAGAAATCGAACTCTATTGGATATGGTTCGATCCATGATGGCCTTATCTGTTACCAGTTGATTTTATTGGATATGCTTTATAGGCTGCATATGCAGACTCCAAATAAATGTCCTTCATCGGCTCCTAAGGCCCACATGAGATGTGATTTGAGAACCGTCCCAAGATTGGTTGAAGATTTGGGGTTATAAAGCCTATGTAAAGAAATTGACTACGCACAAACTTAGACCCAAATCAAAAAACTGCTATTTCATTGGTTGTTTGAAAGAATTCAAATGGTATTACTTCTATCTCAAGCATGAGAATAAGATCTTCATTCGAGAATGGCACTTTTAAGAATAAGATACTTAGCCAAGAGATATAAAAGAAGTGAGAATCTTGAAGTTGTTCAAGATAGTGAAAGAAATCAGCGTTGAGAACATAGCGATTGACCTCGAGGTGAGCCCCTCTTATATAGAGGAAGTTCAACTTGATCCACAGCTTGATGATCGAGCTAGCGAGACTTCAGCTACCCTTAGGAGATGGGATAGAACACCAATAACCCGATAGATGGTATGTGGAATGCCTTAATTGAAAGTGAAGAATCTTCTTGATGGAAGAAGCCATGAAAAAACAAGAAATTTGATGAATGGCTTATAGCCATCAAGAAATTCGAGAATAACTTGATGTACTTAAATAATATTTTAGACATTGATGGAATTCTATTGCTAGAACCTATCAAGTGCAAATGGATTTTTAAAGCGTATAAATTGGATAAAGATGGAAATGTCCATGTTTATAAAGAAGCTAGACTCGTAGCCAAAGGTTTTAAATAAATTCAAGGAGATTAGAAACCTTACTCCCGGTTGTCAAGTTTAAATCCATTCGAGATTATATTACTCATCTATTTGCCTAATATGATTATGAGATCGGCGGATGGAAGCTAAAAAGCTGCGTTCACCAATGGGAATACGGAAGGAAGTCTACATCAAACAACCTTCAGGGCTTTACATGTCCTGAGGGCTAATAAATTGCAAGCTACAAGATCAGATTTATGGACTTCATGGCATCGAGGACGAATCTTGGTTTTAATGAGTCGATCAAATAGTTTGGTTTCAATAAGAAGAAGAAGATTCTTGTGTATACAAGAAGTTAGTAGAACAACACATTGCATTCACTTAGTCTTGTATACTGACATATTGATCACGAGCTTGACATACATGCTTGAATCTGACAATCATTAATTTATGTAGAACAACTCTCTATAGAAAGACTTAGGAGAATCTTAATGCATTCTTGGAATTAAAATCCATAGAGATCGATTTAGAAGGCTAATTGGATTGAGTCAAAATACTTATATTGATAAAGAGTTGAAAAGATTTAAAATGGATAATTCCAAGAAAGGAAACCTACCCATGAGACATGGCATTACTCTCAGCTGTTCCGATTGTCCCACAAATGAGGCTGAAGAGAAAAAGATAAGTGGCATTCCTTATGGATCAACCATAGGATCCATCATTTATGCCATGTTATGTATACGTCCAAATGTATTGTATGCTCTATGTAATACCCGACCGTAAAAATGTGTGTGATATGTTTCATATGATTTGATTGGTAGTACTCATACTACCAAGATGCATCTTCTTTTCGGGCTAAATGCATAAGAAATCCAATGTTAGCGTGCTTGAGCACAGGGTAATTACTGCGATGGGTGACCCAGGGAAGTTTCTCGGTGAGCACGTGAGTGAGGACAAACGTCTTTGAAAAAGACCCGTGGTGGTTTGTGAGCCGATCCATCAAATCTACTAATACCGACCGGTCTTGCCGGGCCCAATTAGGTACAAATATTGTCAGTGGGCCGTCGAACTATGAGAACTAAGTGCTATGCGGCGCAAAGTGCTTTCACGCCGAGGCGGAACGCTCTTGAGCCGTGGAGCCGCTTCTCCCCAGGAGCCTTACGGATGGTGCGGTCTGGATATGATGTGGCTGTGAGGAAGTTCTTGAAATTTAAGTGGGGGAGGTTGTAATACCCGACCATAAAAATATTATTATTGGTGATATGTTTTATATGATTTGATTGGGTACTACTCGTACCTTAAAGAGGCATCTTAACTTCGGGCTAAATCTCATAAGAACTCCAATGTTAAGCGTGCTTGACTTTGGGGTAATTATTATTGAGGATGGGTAACAGGAAGTTTGTTAGTGAGCACGTGAGTGAGGATAACGTGGAAAGACCCGGGGGTGGTTTGTGAGGCCAGTCCATCAAATCTAATAACGTAACGACCCGGTCTTGTAGGGTCCGAGATACGCTCGAGTGTAATAATGATGTCAGTGAAAGTCCTTTGGACTACGAGTGAAAGCCATACTTAAGTACTTACGAGAAGGTTAAAGATATGTTCTAATACGGTGGGGGATAATGAGTTATTGATAGAGGGTTGCACCGATGCGGTTTCCCGAGCGATAGAGGCGATAGTTGATCTTAATTGATTATATATTACACTTTAGCGGTGGTGCGGCGTCTTGGTGCGATAGCAAGCAAGACAACGTAGCATTTCATTTCTTGAAATTTGAATACATTGCGACTTGAAGGCTGCGAAAAGCTATTTGGATCAAGAAATTTGTGAGTGAACTTGGAGTAGTACCTAGCATTGAAGGATCAGTAGAGTTATATTGTGATAACACTGGAGCAATAGCTCGAGCTAAGGGAGCAGATCGCATCAGATCCAAGCATATGCTCATGAACTATCATCTTATTCAGAGATAACGAGATAGAGGACATGTTATAATATGTAAGGTTCGCCCGATGATAATGTAGTAGTGTTAGCCTAGATTTAACCTTAGAGGGGGGGTGAATAAGGTTTTAAGTTACGTTATTAACTTTTTCGAGTTTTATCTTGATAATGCGGAATTAATAAACAATGAGAATATATAGATTAATGTGATGATCGACTACTTTAAGCTCGAAGATTAGTCAACAATATTAATAATCAAATTGATTAGCAATATATGATTACTTAGACAATACAGCCTTGATTTTAGCGAGTTTCGGTTCCCTGCTTGCTTTCGTAGTCGGCTTTCCAACCTCGGAGTTTTGGCAAAGATAACTCGCACTTGAAGAAATGTTTGAATACACTAAGCAACTTCTCTCGAAGCCTATTATCAAACACCTAGCCTCCCACTAAGTGACTTCAGCTACCGCTAAGGATTTCAACCTAATCAACCTTGATTAGGAACCCAGGCTGCAGCTCCCGGATTTCAATACTAACTCAACCTAGAACTAGCAACCCTATAGCTTGTATAAAGGATTTCACTCATTACAATAAATGATTGAAATTGGAATTATCACACAACTAGGAAACTCTCTACAAAAGATAATGATGAATTAAATGTAGGAGTTGTTTTTGGTGCAGTAGATTGAATGCTACGAAAATTAGATTGAAAAAGATTTGCAAAAGTTGTTTTGTGATTTTAAAAGAAGAGCTTTAAATAGTGCACAAAATTTAAAGTTTGAAAAGTTGCCCGCATCGTGACTCACTGAGACAGGGGGTCTCAATAGGCCCTCGATGGATCGGGAGCAACGGTCATAAGCCCGCTGCAACATACACACCCTATGAATTCGGGGTCACCATTCATCGGGACCTGCTCGGGGCAGGGGGTCGATGAGTCTCGATCATCGGGACCGAGAACCTCTCGATGGGGTCGATGGTTCAATTTTCTTTCTAAACAAAGATCGTTTCGAGCCAATTCTAAAGCAATGATGTTGTATGAGACTTAACCATGGTCAATCTATACTTAGGATTAGAAGTACGGACCATCGATTTTAAAACACAATAAATTAAATCGCAAAAGTCATTACTCACATATTTAAGCGACAATATACTAGAATGTAGAGTTTCCTTACAACTTCATAAACAATAAAGAACAGCGGCTCCTTGAAGGCTTGGCATTTGATAGACTCATCCATGAGCCTCGAACATCCCGATCCAGCATTTTAAGCGTTTGAACATATTAAGAAATAAACTGAATACATGTTCACTTGGCGGGATTAGTTCGATTAAACAATTTGTTCTAATAGTAGGTTTAAATGGAATACTATTATTCAACAAACTCTCCTTTGACAAATTGATATAATAGGAAAATATAGACAAAATGCTCCCCCTCAGCATTAGATTCCCAAGGTTTTCTTACAAAATAGAACCATAACAACCATAGGATAATAAGCCAAACAATTAGCCTTGATATAATAGCATTGCATAAGATAGATAATTAAACACCAGGCAAGCTATTATAAAATCGAAAGCATCCATCAAAGTTGTAAAGAAAACCAATAAAAACCATAAGTTGAGTTTAAAACGAAAGCATAAGACTACTACAAAAAAGCATAAGTCTACTCTGATTATACACTTTAGGATCCATCGCAAAAGGGGCATAAACAAGGAATAGATAAAATAAATAAAAGCAAAGCATGAAAGCCAAAGATTCAAGCCATCAAAGTCTTTTGTTGATCTTGGACCAGCCATTCGCCTTGGCAAAAGAGCGAACCCATGCCATCCGCCTCGTCATCATCATCAAGTGTATAATCCTCGTGCAATCCCGGAGAAAGTAAGTCGGATGTGTACCGGGCCTAACCCGGTCTATCCTCAGTCTCGGTCTCATCATCCGAAGTGCCATCACTTCCTATATTGCCTTCGTCTTCTGTTCTCCAAAGCAAGAAAGGAATTTCATAATTCCTTTTACATAATCTTTTAGTTTCTTGTTCTCCTTGATGAGAGTTTCTTGACCTTTTATGAGAAGCACTTGATTATCTTCTATGGCTTGTTGCCTCCTTGCAATCTCATTTAGCCTTGTGTCGTGGTCTTGAAACATCTTACTCACCATATATGAAGAACCTCATATGCCTAATCCTTGCCTCTCCCATCATTTATCATCATCCCATCATCTTGGTAAAATCATCATAAATCATCTTCATCATCCGAAAATACGGATCCTCCAAGTGATCAACTTCCTAAACCATTTCCTCCCACGTCATGGTTTGGATTGCTCTCTATCCTCGCGATTTGCCAATTTGCCTCCTTCCACCAAAGGCGATTATTATGAGCAACGGTGTACAATTCTTAAAGAAAGTATTCTTTGGTAATCCTATATTGTGCCCCCTACCCGATGGCATACCCTAGAACACCACATCTCGCTCCCAGACTCCATTGTATTATGGCATCCCGTATGGAAGGGTTGTCGCCTTAGTATTGCCCATCGAGTGGCCAATGTGGAAAACGGAAGGATTGATCCCGTTGGCGACGCAAAAATTTGTAGGTCAAAGAGTTCACAACCCTACCAGTTCCCTATCGAGAAACACGGGGAACGATGACTTCACACAACACGTATTAAACCTTGCCTCCCCGTGTGCAGATGTAAGCATACCAGTATGAGCCTACCCTTTCTTCCATTTGTTCTAAATCTCCGACCATTATTCAACATAGCGGTCACATCCATACATGACTTCAATCTCATCCATGCAGAATACATATCAACAGCATAACTAGCAAAACCATTACTAGACAACCCAAAGTCCTCTCTAAAATTCCTCATTTTATATTCAAACGATCTCCCATTAAACTCCAACTTAATATTAAGATTGTTGCTACTAGGAGTGTGAATAATAACATGCTCATAAAAGAAGTAAACCCGATGTGGGAGATATGGGACTTACCAAAAATTTCTCCCATTTTTTGGAATTTGACCTTTCGAGTGTAGTCCCTTCCAACTCACCACCATCAAAGAAATATCCATCAAGGATGTTGGGTTTCACAATTCTCCCACTTTTTCCTCCTCTTGACGAAAGGATTCGCGTGGCACTAGGTGTGGTTGGGGAACTTCCACCTTGATAAAGAACAACTTGGCTAGAGGATTTGGGATTTTGTGTTCTAGCCCTCTTTTTGGTTGGTTTGGAAGGGTTTGAGGCCATTTTTATGATGAGTTTTGGAATAAAGAATAGTATTTGGGTTTGTAGAAAGGTAATGTAGTAGATTTAGTGTGATAAAATGGTGAGTTTTTGGTGAATTGATGAAGGAAAAGATTGAATGTGGTGGTTATGGAGGATTAGGGTTGATAAATTT
The DNA here is from genome assembly GCA_019722365.1 of Lithospermum erythrorhizon. NCBI lineage: Eukaryota > Viridiplantae > Streptophyta > Magnoliopsida > Boraginales > Boraginaceae > Lithospermum > Lithospermum erythrorhizon. The sequence continues at coordinate 27,780 of JADFUC010001921.1, forward strand.
GTGAATTGGGGTTGAAATGAAGAGAAAATCGGCTGATAGGGCATTTATAGGCACGGCTCATCGAGACCCATTCGAGACCCTGGGGTCTCGATGAAGGGCTAAACTGGCGGTGGTTAGTTCGCCATCGAGACCCATTCGGGGGGGGTCTCGATGGGCTATGATCAGACCGGGCTGTTTTTTGCACGAGACCTCATCGAGAGCAAGGGGGTCTCGATGGGGTCTCGATGACCAGGTTCATTGAATCCTCATCCACGCCATCGAGACCTCATCGGGGCAGGGAGGTCACGATGGGGTCTCGAAAGCCACATTAATCCACATATATCCACAATACTCCACACATATCTCCCGATAACAATACTCCAACAATAATCGCTTAAAAAGCAACTTCAGCTTAGCGTCAATCAAGCAGCATCACCCGATATCATAAAACCCGATATCTTTTCTTCTGAGACACAACCATAATCTCAATATTCACTAGCATCCCCAACAATTTAACTCCACCTTCTTTAGGACAATTTTATCCATTTGGCTTATCATCCTAATAAAACAAGGTGGGCATAAATTTAAACACACATAGCATGCAACATTCAAAAGCATAAAAGCAGAGAATACAAGATTACTTACTAGAAAGATCAAGCGTCGGCTCACGCGTGGTTAATTGATCCTCGGTAGTGGTTTGGTGAAGATGTCCGCCAAGTTGATCAGTAGTCCCCACAAACTTAAGATCGATGTTCCCTTTTTGCGTGGTGCCGGATGAAGTGATGGCGGATTTGATGTGCTTGGTCCTTGAATGTTGCACGGATTCTTGGCAATATTGGTGGCGTGTTTGTCACATAACACGGAACTTGATCATACTTGATCGAAATCTTCCAAAGTTGCTTCTCAAAGCACTTGAGCAACACACAATTTCCAACCGCCACATATTCGACCTCAGCGAGTGGACGCTGCCAGCTATTTTTGTAGCTGGCTTGACCATGAGGTGAGACTATGTCACATGAGTGACAAGTCCCACTAGTGCTCTTTCTATCAAGAATTAATGCGACCCGCAAAATCCGCATCCGAGTATCCTGAAGTTCAAGTGCTTGCTCATGGGATACCAAAGCCCATACTGGTGTTTCGCTCACGTCTTAGAAGGATCACTTTTAACGACTTTAAGATGAGACTCTTTGGGACACGCTTGGAAAACGAGCACACAAACAAGCGGCAAACATAATGCTCGGGTCTAGAAGCGGTAAGATGAAAGACTACCAATCATACCTCGATATTTTGTCGTTGGCCAGTATTGCCTTGCTCGTCACTGTCAAGTTTGTTGAAGTAGACATAGGGGTTCGATCACCTTTTGCGTAACCTCAAGCTAGCAGGCTCTTTAGAGAACTTGCTTTGATAATGAAGATGCCGTCATCCATTTGCTTCACTTGGAGTCGAGAAAAGTTCAATTCGCCCGTCATGCTCGTCTCAGACTAACGTCATTATTTTCGCAAATTCCTCACGCAACAAATTATTAGTAGAACCGAAAATAATATCATCAACATAAATTTGAACTATAAGATGTTTGCCTTGGTTTTAAGGAAAAGCGTGGAATCGAGCTTTCCACTGTAAAAACCATTTGCAACTAAATAAATGTGCCTCTCTTTTGAAGCTCTAGGTGCTTGTGCCCAAACCGTAAAGGGCTTTATCTAGTTTAAAAAGCATGATGAGGATGGATACCCAAATCTTCAAAACCAGTTGTTTACAAAACTTCCTCATCCAAAAACCATTTAAGCGCTTTTGACATCCATTTGGTGTGGTTGCAATCCATGTTCTTGAGGCTAGAATAATACAGATAGTTCCAACACAACCACCGAGGCAAGTTTCATCAAGTCAACTCACCCGACTTGATTATAACCTTGAACAACAGGCAATTTTATTTACTAAAACAATACGGTTTAAATCAGAGTTTGTTAAAAACCATTTTCTCCATGGTTTTATCACAAAAGTTTTTCAACTTAAAATGCAACTTTGCATCTTTCAAATTGTTCAAGTTCTTTTTGCATAGATAAAATCCAATCGGATCCTCACAGAAACTGTTTTTAATATTAAAAGAGTACTCTTGAGATCATAAAGCACTATGAAGGCAAACATTATTTAAAGAGGATCGATAGTTACCCCCTTTGAGATATCACCTAAAATGAGATGGGGATGATTCTTGGCGATCACCGTCTCCCACTGAAAGATCTTCATGTGTTCGCCCATGGAGATAATCATCCGTCTGCGGTTCGATGATTATTTGTTTGCTCCCCATGATGCTTCCTCATTTGATACTTGGTTTTGAGACTCACATCACTTCTTTAGAATTCTCATCCACATTTCCACCTAATGAATCATCTTCATCTAAAGACCTTTCTCAACAAGCAGTTAGATTCATCAAAGTTAATTGAATGAATTCTTTTGCGCATTGATCCTTCTTATTATAGATGACCACTTCTTTACTAGTTTTAGAATAACCAAGAAAGATTGCCTCATTAGATTGAGCATCAAATTTTCCCCAAAGCTATCTTTGGTGTTAGAATATAGCATTACATCCAAAGACTTTAAAATAATCAATACGAAGATCTTACCATACCAGCTTCGTAAGGATTTTGTCCGAAGATGCAGGAATACTCGGTTGATAGTGTAACATGGAATTCACGTGTCCCCCAGTATTTTGGCAAGTTGTGCTCATTCAACATGGTAAGACTCATTTCTTGAATGGTCCTATTCTTACGCTCCACCGCTCCATTTTGTTGAGGTGTTCTTGGCTCCGAAAAGTTGTGTTGGATCCCATACTCCCCACAAAACTCCTCGAACTCCTCATTTTCGAACTCACCTCCATGATAAACCTTTATGGCTTTGATTTTGAATCCCTTTTCATTCATGAGCTTTCTACACAACTTAGCAAACTCTTTAAAAGCATCACTTTTATTGGCAAGGCCAATTACCCAAGTAAACCTCGAGTAATCGTCCACAATAACAAAAACATATTTCGATCCACCCAAACTCTCAACATCCATTTCACCAAACAAGTCCATATGTAACAAATCAAGCACATGGTTTGACGAAACAAGATTTATAGGTTTAAACGAAGATTTGTGCATTTTACCAAGTTGACATGCATCACAAAGTTTAACCTTTTTATATGAAGATTTGTTAGACCTTTACATGTGAGTGTTTATGCAATTTAGATAACATTTCAATACTAGCATGACCCAACCGTCGATGCCACAAACTCCGTGTCATGGACCACGTTCATGCAAATGTTGCTAAGCCCCGACCCGAATCAAAATTAACGCAATACACATTGATACGATCGATAGCCATGCACAACAAATGAAGATGGCATTTGAAGCAGACAGCATTTATGTTTAGAAATTTTACCTCATAATCATTTTCACATAATTGGCTCACATAGCAAATTAAACTGCATATCCAACAAGTAAAATGTTTTTAATTTTAAAACAACACTCTTGCAATACACCACTTTTACCTAGGATTTTTGGCGGTTTCGTTGTTTGCGAACTTTACATTTCAATCGCCTTGTTACGGCTTCAAAGAAGAGTGGAGCATCCCGTCATGTGCCTTGAACTGCATCGCTATCCGACATCCAAATGTTTTTCTTTCATGGATAGGCGGCCCTCCTACAACACAAAGTCAATTTCTCGTTCGAGGTACCCCGATGTGATTTGGGTCCTTGGGGGTTAGTAAGTAGAATGGGTTTCACGTCGTTTCCGTCTTAGAGACTTGGGACATAAGGTGCCCATTCTCACTAACACCTTTGAGCGGGACATTTTTGAAGGCATGTTTCCTTTTTTCACAATAAGTCCCAAGTGAAATGCGGTCTTACAAACTTGATAGGATGATGGTAACATTAGTATGATAGGGTTATCATTTGGAATAACCCTAGCCTTTTGTTGGTTGGATAACGTTGAGCATCAAGAATTTCATTCAACTTGTTTTGTTTCTCAATGAATATCGTTGAGTGATTTCTTAGGTTCTCATTTCTTTTTAAGACTTTGTTTAAACAATTTTTTCAGAATACCGTCATTTTTTAAATTAGTCAAAACTTCTGAAAAGTAACTTCATTTCAAGAGAGGTGTGGTTTTGGCAAGCAAACTTTTATTGGTTTTGAGAAAGTTCTTTGTTCTTTTTAAGCAATTTTCAAAACTTTCTATATTTTGCTTAACTTGTCCAAAATCACTACTCGATTGCTCGTAAATCACTAGTGAGGTCATCGTCAGAAAAGAAATAGAGTTGAGAGTGCCTCCATAGAATCTTGTGCCATGAGACACACCACGGCTGCATGTTTCAACCCGGTCGGATTCGCTTCAGTTCATAATCCCGTGACACTTGTTGCATATTTTTGCCCAGGTTGATACCTCTTGGCTAGACGTGGACAATCCGTCTTGAGATGTCCGGGCTTGTTACATTCAAAGCATGTGATCTCCTTTGATTTTGCCCTCTTGTCTTGCCTTTCGTATTTCCTTTCATAATTGTCATATCTCTTGAAGCTTTTATGACCATGATCATTGTTGCTCTTTTTGAACTTGAGAAACCTTTTGAAGTCTCTAGCTAGCATGGCCATATCTTCATCATCTTCGTCGCTCTCACTTTTCTCATTTACTTTTTGAACTTTGGCATTCTGAGAGCCATCTTCTTTTTGTCCCTTAATTCGAGCCTTGTTCTTAGCAATTACTTCTGTTCGGCTTTCAAAAGATCCAATGACTCTTCGATTGGGAGAGTCTTGTTGATAATCTTTGGCTTCATTTATAAACGCACCTTTTGGCGAGCTTCGGGGATTGTGAGCTTCTATGATTACGCATTTAACTCTTCAGAATGTCTTCCCTAGAGAGTCCAAGTTGTTGATGATGGTATTGAACCTTTGATGCATATCTTTGATTGATTCTCCATGATACATTTCAAAGGTTTGATATTCTGCAGTCAAAAAGTCAGGCCCTTGTAGTCTTAAGCAGTAGAACCAACATGAAAGATTCTACTTGAGTCCCGTATCTCATGGCAGGCTTGCATCCTTTGACTTCGAGCATACTCTTCCACTACACATGGCATTGTGAAGAACATGAATGGCTTTGGAATTCGCTCCACTTTCTTGAGTTCCTCATCCCTTAGCCTCCATCTCTTCTTTGTCCATCTTCAATTGGAACCTGCCAAAGGCGGCACCTAATTCTCTTATATTGGCCTCTTCCGCATTGAGTCGAAAGTTCTATGAGCACCGGCTTGGGAATTTGATATTTCATTGGAATGAGTGGTCCTTGATGATCCTCTCCATAATTGTAGTCGATGCTTTGCACGTCATATTTGAATGAGTTACTGCAATAGTCATAATTTGATCCATCAAGCAATCTTGACTCGCGCTCGACTGCCTTGACACAAAAAGTTCCCGAGCTACCCATATTCCGTTCTTGCCCAGCAGTCTTTTCTACAAGATTTTAAGCTTAAGGCATTAGACAGGGCTCATTACAAATTGTTAGCCTAGATTTAACCTTAGAGGGGGTGAATAAGGTTTAAGTTCACGATATTAACTTTTGAGGTTTTAATCTTAAATGCGAGATTAATACACAATGAGAATATAGATTAATGTGATAGATTGACTACCCAGGCTCGAAGATTAGTCAACAATAATAATCAAATTGAGTTAGCAATAATAATATGATTACTTGAACAATACGCGATTTTAACGGAGCTTAGGTTCCCTCTTTGCTCGATAGTCAAACTCGACCTCGAGTTTGGCAGATAACTTCGCACTTGAAGAAATGTTTGAATACACAAGCAACTTCTCGAGCCTATTATCAAACACAGCCTCCCTTCAAGTATTGAAGCTACCGCTAAGGATTTCAACTTCCTAATCAACCTTGATTAGGAACCCGAGGCTGCAGCTCCCGGGGTTCAATATACTACTCAACCTAGAATAGCAACCTGTGCTTCCCTTTAAGGATTTCACTCAATACAATAAATGATTGAAATTGGAATTATCACGCAACTAGGAAGCTCTACACCAAAAGATAATGAATTAAATGTAGAGGTTATGACTTTTGCTTTTGATTGCAATGGTGAATGCTCGAGTGGGTCAAAGATTTGCAAAAAGTTGTTTGTGTTTAAAAGAAGAGGCTTTAAATAGGTACAAAATTTAAAGAAATTTGAAAGTTGCCAGCGTCGTGACCTCATCGAGACCGGGGGTGCAGTGGGCCCCTCGATGGATCGAGGCTTGTAGTCATACTTGCATGCAGCCATACACCTATCGAGAGTCGGGGTCACCGATCATGTCAGGGACCCCTACTCAGGGCAGGGGTCTCGATGAGGTCTCGATCATCGGGACCCGGGAACTTCATTGGGGTCTCGGTTCAATTTTCTTTTCTAAAATAAAGATGGATTTCAGGCGATTCTCGAAGCGAAATGACATATATGATCATTTGTATGAGACTAACCATGAATCAATCTATACTTAGGATTGAAATTACGGACCATCGATTTTAAAACAAATAGATTAAATCGCAAAAGTCATTACTCACATATTTAAAACGACAATATACTAGAATGTAAGTTTCGCACAGCAGCGCATAAACGATAAAGAACCACGAGCTCCTTAGAAGGCTTGGCATTTGATAGACTCATCCATGAGCCTCCGAACATCCGATCAACATTTTAAGCGTTTGAACATATTAAGTAAACACGAATACATGTTCACTTGAAAAGCAGGGATTAGTTCGATTAAGCAATTTGTTATCTTCGAAAATAGGTTTAAATGGAATACTATTATTCAAACTCTCCACTTTTTGATAACAAATTGACTTATAAATAAGGGGAAGGAAATATAAGACAAAGAAATGCTCCCCTCGACATTAGATTCCCAAGGTTTTTCTTAAAATAGAACCATAACAACCATGGATGTCATAAACAATTAAGCCTGATATAATAGCATTCTGCGTAAGATAGATAATTAAACACCAAACAAAGCTATTATAAAAACGAAAGCATCCATCAAGTTGTAAGAAAACCATAAAAACCATAGCAAACTAGAGTTTAAAACCAAACAAAGCATAAGTCTACTACAATTCTCCCCCTTTGGGATCATCACAAAAGGGGCATAAACAAGGAATAGATAAGGCATAAACAAAGCAAAGCATGAGAAAATAAAAGGTCCAAGCCATCAAAGTCCTTTAGTTGATCTTCGGACCACCGCTTCGCGCCCCAACGAAGAATGACCCCATGCCATCCGCCTCATCATCCTCATCAAGTGTATAGTCTTCAAGCCCAATTCCCGGACAAGAAGTAGACGCCGGATGTGTACTCGGACCCGCACCGCCGGTCCTATCCTCAGTCTCTGTCTCATCATCCGAAGTCACCAAATACTTCTTATGTGCCTTCATCTTCTCATTGCTTTCTCCAAAGCAAGAAAGTAATTTCATAATCCCTTTCACATAGTCTTTTAGCTTCTTATTCTCCTTGATGAGAGTTTCTTGACCTTTCATGAGAAGCACTTGATTGTATCTCATGGAGCTTTGTTGCCTCATACTTGATCTCATTTAGCCTTGTGTGGGTGGTCTTGGAAACATATCTTACTCCTCGCCTCATGAGGGCCTCGTCGTCGCTATAAATCGCCACTATTCATCGTGCTCATCATCACAATCATGCTCTTCGTCGAAATCACTCATCATCAACATCTTCATCATCCGAAATACCGGATCCTCAGTGATCAACTTCCTAAACCATTTCCTCCCCATCATAGTTTGGTTATCTCTCTATCCTCAGCGATTTTGCCAATATTGCCTCCCAGCTTCCGCGAGACGATTATTGAAAGCCTTGATTGTACAATTCTTAAAGTATTCTTTGGTAATCCTGTATTATTGCTACGATAGCATACCCACCCCAGGGGAACACCCTATCCCTCCCGAGACTCCGTTATGTATTAATAAGCATCCCGTATGGAAGAGTTGTCGCCTTAGTATTTGCCCGTAGAGTGGCGCTATTGGGAGAGGCAGTGTGCTTGTTGGAAGATTGATCCGTTGGCGAAGCAAGAACTTGTAAGTCAAAGAGTTCACAACCCTACTAGGATTCCTATCTTGTGAACCCACGGGAACCAACGACTTCACACAACAAGTGTTGGCAAACCTTGCCTCCCGGTATGCGGATGTAAGCATGGCGCGGTATAAACTACCGCTTTCTTTCGATACCCATTTCATCTCCGACCATTATTAACCTCGCGGTCGCATCCGCCGCCCGACTCAATCTCATCCGCCGGAGTAAATATCAAATAGCGTAACTAGCAAAAGCCATTAGACAACGAAGTCCTCTCTAAAATTCCTCATTTTATATTCAAACGATCTCCCATCAAACTCCAACTTAATATTAAGATTGTTGCTACTAGGAGTGTGAATAATAACATGCTCATAAAAGAAGTAAACCCAATCTGGGAAGATGTCATAGGACTTACCCAAAAATTTCTCCCCATTTTGGGTGACCCAGCTCAGAGTATGATCCTCAAAATCACTTCCGTAATAGTAATATCCATCAAGTATGTTGGGCTTCCCAATCCTTCCACTTTTCCTCCTCTTGAAAACAAAAGGATTCACATTAACTAGATTGTGGATTTGAGGAACTCGCCTTGATAAATAACAACTTGGTTAGAGGATTTATGATTTTGTGATTTCTAGCCCTCTTTAGGTTGGTTTGGAAGGGGTTTTGAGGCCATTTTATGATAATTGAGATAAGGAAATTTTGGGTCTTGTAGAAAGGCAATGTAGTAGATTTTGAGTGATGAAATGGTGAATTTTTGGTGAATTGATGAAGGGAAAGATTGAATGTAGTGGTTATGGAGGATTAGGGTTAGAATGAACCCCAGAATTTTGGATTTGAAATGAAGAAATCGAGTGATAGGGTATTCATAGGGTCCGGTTCGCCGAGACCATTGAGGACCATGGGGTCTCGATGAGGCTGACTGGCGGTGGTTAGTTCGCCATCGAGACCCATTCGAGTGCTATGAACTATGGTCGAGACCGGTTTGCACGAGACACCATCCCGAGGAAGCGAGGGGGTCTCGATGACAGGGTTCATTGAATCTCATCACGCCATCGAGACCTCGTGAGGCGGGGAGAGTCTGATAGGGTCTCGAAAGCTTCCCGATAATCCACATATATCCACAATACTCCTTGCATATAGATAGCAATACTCAACCAATAATCACCCAAGCGAAGCCGAAACACATCAGTAAAGCTTAACTATCCTCGATATCATACAACCCAATACTTCAACCTCGGGGAACCTGACCATAATCCTCAATATTCACTAGCATCCCCAACAATTTAACTCACAACTATTTGGGACAGTTCATCGTTTGGTATCATCCCAGTAAACAAGATTGACATAATTTAAACACATAGCATCTGACAAGTTCAAAAGCATAAAAGCATGAGAATACAAGATTTACTTACTAGAAGATCAAGCATCGGCTGTGCCTAATGCGGTTAAATTGATCCTCGGGTAGTGGTTTGGTGAAGATCTCCATAAAGTTGATGGTGGTCACAAACTTGAATGCGATGTTCCACTTTTTGCAATGGTAGATGAAGTGATGACGGTTTCAATAGCGGTCGCTTGAATGTTGCACAGTTCTTGGCAATATTGATGGCTTGTGTTGTCACATAACACCGGAACTTGATCATACTTGGTCAAATCTTCCAAGTTTGTTTATCGAAAGCACTTGAGCAACACAATTTCAACCGCCCACATATTCGGCGTCAGCAGATGGTTTTATGACACTATTTTGCTTCTTGCTTGACCATGAGGTGAGACTATCTCTAGTGACAAGTCCCACTAGTGCTCTTTATCAAGTGTGCAACCCATAAAATCATGTCCAGGAGTATCCACAAGTTTGAAAATTCTTGCTTTCATCGGATTCACAGCCACATACTCAATTGTTCCTTTCACGTACGAAGGATCCTTTTAGCTTTAAGATGAGACTCTTTGGGGACACGCTTGGAAGCTTGAGCACACAAGCAAGCGGCAAACATAATATCGGGTCTAGAGCGTGAATGAAAGACTACGATCATGCCTCGATATTTGTCTCGTTGGCCAGCATGTGCCTTGCTAAATCCTTATGGTTGTTGGTAGACATGGGGTTCAGATCACCAACACCATCTTCCATCCCAAATTTCTTTATGAGCTCTTTGAGAACTTGCTTTGACTAATGAATCATAGTCATCCATTTGCTTCACTTGGAGTCCGAAAGAAGTTCAAGTCGCCCCGTCATGCTCATCTCGAACTCACTTGTCATTATTTTATAAATTCCTCCACCATGACAAATTATTAGTAGGCGAAAATAATATCGTAACATAAATTTGAACTACTATAGATGTTTGCCCTTGGTTTAAGGAAAAGCGTGGAATCGAGCTTTCCACTTCTTGAAACCATTTTTAACTAAATAATGATTAACCTCATGCGAGCTCTAGATTTGTTTAAAACCGTAAAGGGCCTCTGGTTTAAAAAGCATTGATGAGGATAGTTAGAATCTTCAAAACCGGAGGTTGTTTACAAGCACCCTCATCCAAGCCATTTAAGCTTTTTGACATCCATTTGGTGTAGTTTGAAATCCGTATGACTAGCGAAGGCTGAGAATATCTGAATGGATTCGACTGCTTCGGAGCAAAAAAGTTTCATCAAAGTCAACTCCTTGACTGATTATAACCTTGAACAACAAAGGCCAATTTTATTTACTAAAACAATACCGGTTCATCAAGTTTATTTCTAAAAACCCATTTTGTCCCAATAATGGTTTATCGCGAGTTTTTTTAACAAAATACCAAACTTTGCATCTTTTAAATTGTTCAAAAGTTCTTTTGCATAGATAAAATCCAATCGGATCCTTTAGAAACTTGTTTTTAATATTAAGAATACCTTGAGATACATAAGCACTATGAAGGCAAACATTATTTAAAGAGGATCGAGTAGTTGCCACTGAGATATCACCTAGAAATGAGATAGGAGGTTGATGCTGGCGATCCTCGTCTCCTGGAAGATCTTCGTGTGTTCCCCCATGGAATGTCATCCACGTCTTGCGGTTCCGATGATTATTTGTTTGCTCCCCCATGAGTGATGCTTCTCATTTGATACTTGGTTTGAGCAAATCCACTTCTTTAGGAATTCGTCCACATTTCCACTATTGAATCATCTTCATCTGTCTGACTTTCTCAACAAGCGGTTAGATTCATTCAAAGTTAAATGAATAGATTCTTGCATTGGTCCTTCTTATTATAGATAGAATATGCTTTACTAGTTTAGAATAACCAAGAAAAGATTGCCTCAGATAGTTTGGCATAAAATTTTCCCCGATCTATGTTTGGTGTTAAGAATATAGCATTTACATCCAAAGACTTTAAAATAATCAATACAGAGGGATCTTACGTATAAAGCTCGTAGGAGTTTTGTCAAGAATAGGTCCTAAGGAATACCGGTTGATAGTGTAACATGCGTTTTGACATGTCTCCAAAAAGTATTTTGTCAAGTGTGCTCATTGACATAGTGCGGCTACATTCTTGAATGGTCCTATTCTTCTAGCTCCTTGACTCGTTTGTTGAGAGTGTTCTTGGTGCCGAAAAAGTTATGTTGAATCCCATACTCTACAAAACTCCTCGAACTCCTCGTTTTGAGACTCACCTCCATGATCAAGCTTCTTATGGCTTTGGTTTTGAATCCCTTTTCATTCATGGGCTTTCTGCCAACAACAAACTCTTTAAAACATCCTTTTTATTAGCAAGGCCAATTACCCAAGTAAACCTCGGTAATGATCACAATAACAAAAACATATTTCATTCCACCCAAACTCCTCAACATCCGTTTCACCAAACAAGTCATAATAACCAAATCAGCACATGGTTTGGCCGAAACAAAGATTTATAGGTTTCGCGAAGATTTTATGCATTTTTACCCGAGTTGACATGCGTCGCAAAAGTTTAACCTTTTTATCTGGTGCAGTAGACCTTTTTACATGTGAGTGCTTGTACGTTTAGATAACATTTCAATAAGCATAGGCCAGCATTCAGTCTGCAAGCTCACGTCATCATGGACCCACGTTCATGCAAATGTTACTAGGCACCAACGAATCAAAATTAACATAATACCACGTTATTCGATCGATAGCCATGCAACAAATGAAGATGAAACATTTGAAATAACACATTTATGTTTATAAATTTTACCTCATAATCATTTTTCATAATTGGCTCTGCTGCTTAAATTAAACTTTTATGCCGTCAACAAGTAAGTATTTTTAATTTTAAAACAACCTTTCTTACCAATACACCCTTTACCTAGGATTTTGGCGGTTTGGATTTGTTTGCGAACTTTACATTTCAATCGCCTTGTTACCCGAGCTTCAAGAAGGTGAGGCATCTCCGTCATGTGCCTTGAACATCCGTTATCCGCTATCCAAATGTTTTTCTTTGCATGGATGGCGGCCCTCCTACTGACACAAAGTCAATTTCTCATTAGAATTTACCCAATGTGATTTGGGTCCTTGAGAGGGTTAGTAAGTAGAATGGATTTTCTCACAATCCATTTCGGTTTAGAACTTGGGACATAAGGTGCCCGTTCTCACTAACCTTTGAGCGGGACATTCGAAGACTTGTGATTTCCTTTTCACAATAAGTCCAAGTGGTGGTTAAACTTGATACCGGATGATGAAGCAACGTTAGTATGATGGGGTATCATTTGAATAGCCTAACCCCTTTTTGTTGGTTGGATAACGTTGAGCATCAAGAATTTCATTCAACTTGTTTGTTCTCAATGAATATAAGTTGAGTGATTTCTTGAGTTCTACGTTTTCTAACTCAACCTTTTTAAGATTTTGTTTAAGCTCCAATTTTTCAAGAATACCGTCATTTTTCAAATTGAGGCGTCAAGCACCAACAAAATAGCTTCATTTCAAAGAGAGGTGGTTTTGGCAGCAAGCTTTTATTGGTTTTGAAAGTTCTTTGTTCTTTTTAAGCAATTTTCAAAACTTTCTAATAACTCATTATAATTGTTGCTTAACTTGTCAAAATCACTACTCGTGCTCATCATCACTAGTGAGGTCATCATCGAAAAATAGAGTTAAGAGGTGCACCAGTAGAATCTTGTGCCATGAGGCTGGCGCGCGTTGCATGTTTCAACTTGGTCGGATTCGCTTCGGTTCATCATCCCAAGTGGTCTTGTTGCATATTTTCTTGGAGTTTGAGACCTCTTGGCTGAAGCGAAAGGACAATCCGTCTTGAGATGTCCGGGCTTGTTACATTCAAAGCATGTGATCTCCTTTGATTTTGCCTACTTTATGCTTTGCCTTTATACTTCCTTTCACCAATTGTCATATTTCTTGAAGTTTCTATGACCATGATCATTGTTGCTCTTTTTGAATTTAAAGCTTTGAAGTCCACGCTAACATGACCATATCTTAAAAGTATCTCGTCATTCTCACTTTTCTCATTTTACTTTTTTTGAACTTTGGCGTACAAGAGAGCCATCTTTCTTTTTTTGTCCTTAATTCCGAGCCTTGTTCTTAGCAATTACTTCTGTTCGACTTTCAAAAGATCCAATAGAGCTTTCTTGATTGGGAAGAATCTTGCGATGTCCTTAGCTTCATTTACTTACTGCTTGCCTTTTGGCCAAACTTCGGGATTGTGGCTTCCTATGATTACGCCATTTAACTATTACAAGATAATAACCACTAGAGAGTCAAGTTGTTGATGATGGTATTGAACCTTTGATCCATATCTTTGATGGATTCTCCATGATACATTTCAAAGGTTTGATATTCTCTAGTCAAAAAGTCGAGCCCACTTAGCCCAATTAACTACCACTTGGCTAGAACCAACATGGCTGATTTCTTTACTTGAGTCCATATCTCCTTGGCCGACTTGCATCCTTTGAGCTCGAGCATACTCTTCCCACTTGCATGGCATTGTGGAAGAACATGAATGGCTTTGGAATTCAACTCCACTTTCTTGAGTTCACACAAATCCACTTGGCACTCCGTCTCTTCTTTGTCCACATCTTCCAATTAGACCTCTACCAAAGTGACACCTAATTCTCTTATATTGGCCTCTTCCCTTTGGTCGAGAGTTCTATGAGCACCGGCTTGAAGAATTTGGTATTTCATTAGAATGAGTGGTCATGATGATCACTCTCCATAATTTTATGGTAGATACTTTGCACGTCATATTTGAATCGTTGCTTTTTGATAGTCATAATTTGATCCATCAAGCAATGGTGGCCTACTTTTCGACCTACCTTGACACAAAAAGTTCGAGCTACCCATATTCAGATTCTTGCCATGATCTTTTTCTACAAGATTTTAAGCAAGGCGATCGAACCTGACTCGTACCAATTGTTAGCCAAGATTTAGCCTTAGGGGGGTGAATAAGGTTTTTAATTCACGATATTAACTATTTGAGTTTTTAATCTTGAAATATAGATTAATACAATGAGAATATAGATTAATGTGATAGATGCGACTACTTGGCTTTCGAGAAGGTGAATCCAACAATATTAATAATCAAATTGATTAGCAATAATAATATGATTACTTGAAAGTAAAAACAAGGAAAAGAAAAAGCAATCTGGCGATTTTAACGACTTCGGTTCCCTCTTGCTCGACCCGTCGACTCTGACACCGGAGTTTTGGCAAGATAGCTTCGCGCGAAGAAATGTTTGAATACGCACAAAGCGACTTCTCTGAAGCCTATTATCAAACACCTAGCCTCCACTAGTGACCCAAAACACCCGCTAAGGATTTCAACTCTAATCAACATGATTAGGAACCCAAAAGAACGCTCCCGAGGATTTCCAATATACTACTCAGCCTAGAATAGCGACCACAATAAGCTTCCCAGCGCGAGGATTTCGCCAGTACAATAAATGATTTGAGAGTGGAATTATCACGCAACTAGGAAACTCTCTACAAAAGATAATGATGAATTAAATGTAGGAGTTATGACTTTTTGTTTTTTTGATTGCAATGGGTGAATGCTCACGAGAAAATTAGGTCAAAAGATTTTGCCAAAAGTTGTTTTGTTTTAAAGAAAGAGTCTTTAAATAGTGCATAAAATTTAAAGTGAAAAGTTGCCCACATGTCATTGACCTCGCTCGAGACCACGAGGGGTCTCAATGAGCCCTCAATGGATCAAGAGCAACGGTCACGAAGCCATGCTGTATACACCCTATCGAGAGGTGGGGTCACCGATCGCCGAGGTTCATCGAACCGAGGGGTCGATGAGGTCTCGATAAAGGCCAGGACCCGAGAACCCTGATGGGGTCTCGATGGTTCAATTTTCTTTTTTCTAAAATAAAAGATCGTTTCGAGCCAATTCTCGAAAAGCAGAAATGACACCACGGTCATTTGTATGAGACTTAACCATGAATCAATCATACTTTAGGATTAGAAATTACGGACCATCGATTTTAAAAACCTGATAAGATTAAATCGCAAAGTCATTACTCACATATTTAAAAGCGACAATATACTAGAGTGTAGAGTTTCCTTACAAAACGCCTAAACAATAGAACACGAGCTCCTTGAAAGGCTTGGCGTTTGATAGACTCATCCATGAGCCTCCGAACGTCCGATCCCTGACATTTTCTGGCGTTTGAACATATTAAGAAACTAACTGTGTGTTCACTTGAAAGCAGGGATTAGTTCGATTAAATAATTTGTTATCTTCAAAAATAGGTTTGAATGGAATACCATTATTCAACAAACTCCCCCTTTTTGATGATAACAAATTGACTTATCTTAAGGCGAAATATAAGACAAAGGAAAACTCCACCGACATTAGATTCCCAAGGTTTTCTTACGAATAAAAATCATAACAACCATGGATGGCATAACCAATGAAGCATAATATAATAGCATGGCATAAAATAGATAATAAAACACCAAACAAGCTATTATAAAACGAAAGCATCCATGGTGGCAAGAAAATAAAAATACATAGCAAGTTAGAGTTTAAAACCAAAACTTCAAGACTACTACAAAAAGCATAAGTCTACTACAATTCTCCCCCTTTGGGATCATCACAAAAGGGGCATAAAACAAGACATAAATAAGGCATAATCAAAGCAAAGCATGAAAAACAATAGGTCCAAGCCATCAAAGTCCTTTAGTTGATCTTCGGACCACCGGCTACCGCCTTGGCAAAACGACCCCTGCCATCACTTTCATCCATCATCATCAAATTAATATAATCCTCAAACCCAATCGGAAAAGTAGATGTAGGATGTGTACTCGAGCCCCTTGACCCGGTCCTATCCTCAACCTCGGTCTCATCATCCGAAGTCACCAAATACTTCCTATGTGCCTTCATCTTCTCATTACTTTCTCCAAAGCAAGAAAGGAATTTCATAATTCCTTTTACATAGTCTTTTAGTTTCTTGTTCTCCTTGATGAGAGTTTCTTGACCTTTCATGAGAAGCACTTGATTGTATCCTCACATGGCTTGTTTGCCTCCTTGCAATCTCATTTAGCCTTGTGTCGTGGTCTTGAAACATCTTACTCTCGCCTCGCTGAGGAGCCTCGTCGTATTATCATCACCACCTACTCCATCATTATCATCATCCCACGTCATCTTAAAATTAAATCATCATCATCGACATATTTCATCATCGAAAATACGGATCCTCAGTGATCAACTTCCACCATTTCCTCCCCATCGTAGTTTGGATTGCTCTCACATCCTCGCGATTTGCCAATTTTGCCCACTTCCAC
Source organism: Lithospermum erythrorhizon (assembly GCA_019722365.1). Lineage (NCBI taxonomy): Eukaryota > Viridiplantae > Streptophyta > Magnoliopsida > Boraginales > Boraginaceae > Lithospermum > Lithospermum erythrorhizon. Next base: position 44,536 of record JADFUC010001921.1, read on the forward strand.
CAAAATGATTATTATGAAAGCGCAGTGTACAATTCTTAAGTATTCTTTAGTAATCTTATGTGTGCACACCGATGGCATACCCAGAGCATATCTCCCAGACTTCATTATGTGTGTAATAAGCATCCATATGGAGATTTGTCTCACCCAGTATTGCCGTAGAGTGGCCTTGGAAGGCAATTATATGATAGGAAGGTTGATCGTTGGCGAAGCATAAACTTGTAGGTCAAAAGAATTCACAACCCCTACCAGTTCACATCTGAGAACCCACGAGGCAATGACTACAACACGTATTAAACGAAACACTTCCCGTGTGCAGATGTAAGCATGGCGCGATATGTTACCCACTCTTTCGATACCCATTTCTAAATCTCCGACCATTATTCCAACATAAGCGGTCACATCGCCGCCGACTCAATCTCGTCCGGAATGCGTATCAATAGCATAACTAGAAAAACCGTTACTAGACAACGAAAGTCTCTCCATTCTATTTCTATTCAAGCGATGCCCGTTAAACTCCAGCAATATTAAGATTGTTTATACTAAGTGTGAATATATGCTCATAAAAAGTAAACTTGATACGGGAAGATGTCATAGGACTTACCCAAAATTTCTTATTTTTTGGAATTTGACTGACTCGAGAATGTAGTCCCTCCCGAATCACTTCCATCATATTATCCATCAAGTATGTTGAAGCTACAATCCTTCCACTTTTTCCTCCTCTTGAGAGTAAAGGATTTACATTTGCACTTGCTTGTGGATTAGAGGAACTTCCACCTTGATAGAGGACAACTTGACTAGAGGATTTGGGGTTTTGTGTTCTTGCCCTCTTTTTGGTTTGTTTGGAAGGGTTTGAGGCCATATTTTGATGAATTTTGGAATAAAGAATAGTGTTTAGGTTGGTAGAAAGGCAATGTAGTAGATTTAGAATGATAAAATGGTGAGTTTTTGGTGAATTGATGAAGGAAAAGCTTGAATGTGGTGGTTATGGAGGATTAGGGTTGATAAATTTAAGGGTACAGTTTGATATGAAGAAGAAATCGGCTGACTAGGTATTTTAGACGTTCGCCGAGACCCATTCGAGACCCTGGGGTCTCGATGAGGCAGTTTGCTGGTGGTTATTTCCGCCATCGAGACCCATTCGAGAGGGGGGGTCTCGATGGGCTATGATCAGGCCGAGGTACGTTTTGCTTGGCCAGACCTCGAGCGAGAGTGCCGATAGAGTCTCGATGACGAGTTCATTGAATCCTCATCCACGCCATCGAGAGCTCATCGAGGCGGGAGGTCGATGGGGTCTCGCTCCCGGTAATCCACATATATCCACAATACTCACACATATCTCCCGATAGCAATACTCCAACAATAATCACCCAAGCAACCGAAACACATCGATCAAAAGCAACTATTCTCGATATCATACCTTGATATCTTCAACCTCGAGACACAACCTGTCTCCAGTATTCTAGCGTCCCCAACAATTCAACTCACAACCATTTTGGACAATTTCATCATTTGGCTTATCATCCCAATAAAACAATATTGACATAAATTAAACACATAGCATGCAACAATTTAAAAGCATAAAAGGCATGAGAATACAAGATTACTTACTAGAAAGATCAACAATCGGCTAGCGCCTAATGCGGGTTAAGTGTGATCCTCGGGTAGTGGTTTGGTGAAATCTCAGCAAGTTGATCATTAGTCCCCACAAACTTGAATCGATGTTCCTTTTTGCACATGGTCTCGGATGAAGTGATGGCAGTTTGTTAGCAGTGCGAATGTTGCACGGATTCTTAGCGTGTGATGGCGCTTTGTGTTGTCACATAACACCGAACTTGATCATACTTGATCGAAATCTTCAAAGTTTGTTTATCAACACTTGGCGACGTTTCAACCGCCATATTCGGCCTCCGCCATTGAACCTTCTGACACTATTTTAGCCTTTAGCGGCCGTAGGGGTGAGACTATAAATCTATGGTAGCTAGTGCTCTCTATCAAGTGTGTGCAACCGCGAAATCCATCAGTATCACAGTTTAAAATTCTTGCTCATCGGATACCAAAGCCCATAGTCAATTGTCCCTTTCACGTACCGAAGGATCCTTTTAACCGCTTTAAGATGAGACTCTTTGGGGCAAACACAAGCAAGCGGCAAACATAATATGGGGTAGATGAAGAAGACTACCAATCATACCTCGATATTTTGTCTCATTGGCTTATGTGCCTTCACTCATCCTTGTCAAGTTTTGTTGAAGTAGACATGGGTTCAGGTCACCTTTGCATCTTCCGTCCCAAATTTCTTTATGAGCTCTTTCGAGAACTTGCTTTATTATGAAGATGCCGTCATCCATTTGCTTCACTTGAGTCCGAAAGTTTCAATTAGCCCATCATGCTCATCTCGAACTCACTTGTCATTATTTACTTAATTCCTCACACAACAAATTAGTAGAGCAGAAAATATGTCGTCAACATAAATTTGAACTACTATAAGATGTTTGGTTTTAAGGAAAAGGCGTGGAATGAGCTTTCCCTGCCCAGAAACAAATAAATGTGTGATTAACCTCTCATACAAGCTCTAGGTGCTTGTTTAAAACCGTAAAGGGCTTTACATCTGGTTTAAAAAGCGTGATGAGGATAGTTAGAATCTTCAAAACCCCACGGAGGTTGTTTTTACAAAAAGCTTCATAATCAAAAACCATTTAAGCGCTTTTGACATCATTGGTGTAGTTTGGAAATCCATGTGACTAGCGGCTAGAATATCTGGTAGTTTGCTTCTTTCCACGAACAAAATTTTCATCAAAGTCAACTCCTTCGACTTGATTATAACCTTGAACAACAAAAGGCGAATTTTATTTACTAAAAGCAATACCGGTTTCATCAGGATTTATTTCTAAAAACCCCGCTTTGTCCCACAATAATGGTTTTATCTGAGTTTTCAAACAAAATGCCAAACTTTGCATCTTTTAAATTGTTAAGTTCTTTTTGCATAGACAAAAATCAATCGGATCTTTTAGAGCTTGTTTAATATTAAGAGTACTACTTGAGATACATAAGCACTATGAAGAGCAAACATTATTTAAAGAGGATCAGTAGTTACCCCTTTGAGATATCGCCTAAATGAGAGATCCGAGGATGATTCTTGTGATCCTCGTCTCAGAAGATCTTCATGTGTTCCCATGGAATAAATGTCCATCTTCGGTTCCGATGATTACATTTGTTTGCTCCCCATGATGATGCTTCTCATTTGATACTTGGTTTTGAGGCTCATCACTTCTTTGGGAATTCTCATCCACATTCCACCTAATGAATATCTTCATCAATACAACTTTCTCAACAAACGGATTAGATTCATCAAAGTTAACATGAATAGATTCTTGCACGTATTGATCCTTTTTATTATAGATGATATATGCTTTACTCGTTTTAGAATAACCAAGAAAGATTGCCTCATTAGATTTAGCATCAAATTTTCCCAATCTATCTTTGGTGTTAAGAATAACGTACATCCAAAGACTTTAAAAATAATCATCACGAGGATCTTACCGTACAACTTCGTAGAGTTTTGTCAAGAATAAATTAATGAGAATACCCGGTTGATAGTGTAACATGCGGTGTCCACGGCATGTCCCCAAAAATATTTTGTCAAATTGTGCTCATTCAACATAGTACGGCTCATTTGCCAGATAGTCCTATTCTTTCGCTCGCAACTCCATTTTGTTGAGGTGTTCTTGGTGCAGCATTCCTTGGATCCATACTCCCCACAAAACTCCTCGAACTCCTCATTTTCGAACTCACCTCCATGATCGCTTCTTATGGCTTTGATTTTGAATCCCTTTTCATTCATGAGCTTTCTACACAACTTAGCAAACTCTTTAAAAGCATCACTTTTATTAGCAAGGCCAATTACCCAATAAACCTCGGTAATCGTCATGATAACAAAAACATATTTCGATCACCCAAACTCTCAACATCCATTTCACCGAGCAAGTCCGCATGTAAATCAAGCATGGTTTGTGAAACAAGATTTATAGGTTTTGAAGATTTATGCATTTACGAGTTGACATCAAATCCGCAAAGTTTTAACCTTTTTATCTGGCGAATTTAGTAGAACCTTTTACTGCAGTAGCTTATGCAATTTAGATAACATTTCAATACTAGCATGACCCAACCGTCGTGCACAAACTCGCATCATCATGGACCACATTCATGCAAATTGCACTAACTGACCGAATCAAAATTAACATAATACACATTATTCGATCGATAGCCATGCATGACAAATGAAGATGAAGCATTTGAAATAACACGTTTATTTTTAGAAAATTTTACCTCGCTTAATCATTTCACATAATTGGCTCACACTTAACCAAATTAAACTTTTCGCCATCAACAAGTAAAGAAATATTTTATTTTCATAACCTTTCTTGCAATCGCCTTTAAGTTTGGCGGTTTAGATTTGAACTTTACATTTCAATCGCTTGTTGCGAGCTTAGCGAGAAGAGTGAGGCATGCCCGTCATGTGCCTTGGGCATCCGCTATCCACCATCCAAATGTTTTCTTTCATGGATGGCGGCCTCCTACTAAATCATTCATTCGAGGTACCCCAATGTGATTTGGGTCCTTGGGGGTTAGTAAGTAGAATGGATTTTCTCACAATCCATTTGGTCTTAGGAACTTGGGACATAAGGTGCCCATCTAAACAACACTGAGCGGGACATTTGAAGACTTGTGATTTCCTTTTTTTCACAATAAGTGCAAGTGAAATGCGGTCTTAAACTTGATACCGGATGATGAAGCAGCATTAGTTTGATGGAACATCATTTGAATAGCCCCAACCCTTTTTGTTGGTTGGATAACGTTGGCATCAAAATTTCATTCAACTTGTTTGTTCTCAATGAATACTCACGTTGAGTGATTTGTGAGTTCTCGTTTTCTAACTCAACTTTTAAGACTTTGTTTAAGCTCCAATTTTCAAGAATACCGTCATTTTTTAAATTGGAGTCAAAGCTTTCTTTCAGTAACTTTATTTTTGAGGGTGGTTTTGTGACAGAAGCTTTCATTGGTTTTAAAGTTCTTTGTTCTTTTTAGGCAATTTTTTCAAAACTTTCTAATAACTCATTATAATTATTGCTTAACTTGGTAAAATCACTACTCAGATTGCTCATCTCGTCACTAGTGAGGTCGTCATCAGAAAAAGAAATAGAGTTAGAGAGTACCTCCATAGAATGCGTGCCATGAGAGCCGCCCACGTTGCATGTTTCAACTTGAGTCGGATTCGCTTCAGTTCATCATCCCAGTGGTCTTGTTGCATATTTTCTTGGGTTGAGACCTGCTTCGGCTAGGCGAGGACAATCGTCTTGAGATGTCGGGCTTGTTGCATTCAAAGCATGTTATCTCTTTTGATTTTGCCCTCTTGTCTTTGCCTTTAGGTACTTCCTTTCTGGTGTCATATTCTTGAAGCTTCTATGACCATGATCGTGTTACTCTTTTTGAATTTAAGAAACTTTTTGAGTCACTAGCTAACATGACCATATCTTCGTCATCCTCATCGCTCTCACTTTTCTCATTTACTTTTTTGAACTTTGGCCGCTACAAGAGCCATCTTCTTTCCACTTAATTCGAGCCTTGTTTCTTATGGTACTACGACTTTCCAAAGATCCAATGAAACTCTTCGGTGGGAAGAGTCTTGATAATCTTGGCTTCATTTACTTTTTAACTTTTGGCCAAACTCGGGATTGTGGCTTACATGATTCTGCCATTTAACTCTTCTAAGGAGAATATGTACCACTAGAGAGTCAAGTTGTTGATGATGGTGAACCTTTGATCCATATCTTTGATGGATTCTCCATGATATTTCAAAGGTTTGATATTCTCTAGTCAAAAGTCGAGCCCTTGTAGTACTTCGCTTGGCTAGAACCCGACATGGCCGGTTTCTTGCAAGTCATATCTCCTTAGCCGACTTGCGTCTTTGACTCGACATGCTCTTCCATACCGTGGCATTGTGAAGAACATGAATGGCTTTGGAATTGACTCCACTTTCTTGAGTTCACGTCATAGCGCTCCGTCCCTCTTCTTTGTCCACATCTTCAATTGGAACCTCTGCAAGCGGCACTAATTCTCTTATATTGGCCTCTTTCACTTTGGTCGAGTTCACATGAGCACCCGGCGAAGAATTTGGTATTTCATTAGAATGAGTGGTCCATGATGATCGCTCTCCATAATTTGTAGTCGATGCTTTGCGTCATATTTGAATCTGCGTTGCACCCGATAGTCATAATTTGATCCATCCAAGCAATGGTGGCCTCGCACTCGACCTACCTTGACACAAAAAGTTCGACACCCATATTCCGTTACTACCACGATCTTTTTCTCTGAATTTTAAGCTTAAGGCGTAGAACAGGCTACGATACCAATTGTTGTAGATTTAACCTTAGAGGGGTGAATAAAGGTTAATTTACGATATTAACTATTTGAGTTTAATCTTAAGAATCTTGAGGTGTACGCAATGAGAATATAGATTAATGTGATGAATCGACTACCCGAGCTAGAAGATTAGTCAACAATATTAATAATCAGGTGATTAGCAATAATAATATGATTACTTGAAAGTAAAGAGCAAGAAGAAAAACAATCTGATTTTAAGAACTCCGGTTCCCTAGCGCTCGGCCGAGTCGACTTTCCAACCTCGAGTTTTGGCAAAAGATAAGCTTCATACTTGAAGAAATGTTTGAATACCATAAACAACTTCTCTCCCGAGCTATTATCAAACACACAGCCTCATTAAGTGACCCGAAGCTACCAGCTAAGGATTTCAACTCCCTATCCGACCTTGATTAGGAACCCAAGAACAAACTCCGGGGTTCAATATACTACTCAACCCCTAAGCTAACGACACATCTTTCCCCACGCAAGGATTTCAATACAATAAATGATTGAGAAATGGAATTTTCACACAACTAGGAAACTCTCTACAATGGATAATGACGAATTAAATGTAGGAGTTATGACTTTTTCTTTTTGATTGCAATGAATTGAATGCTCTGAAAATTAGGTCAAAAAGATTTTGCAAAAGTTGTTTTGTGTTTTTTAAAGAAGAGTCTTTAAATAGTGCATAAAATTTAAAGAATTTGAAAAGTTGCCCTTCGTGACCTCGTGAGAGACGGGGGTCTCGGCCAGGCCCTCGATGGATAAAACAACGGTCATAAGCCGCTCGCACCCTATCGAGAGGTCGGGGTCTCGTCATCGAGGGACCCTGAGACAAGGGGGTCTCAGGTAGATCTCGTCATCGGGACCCGGGGAACCCTACCGATGGGGTCTCGATGGTTCGAATTTTCTTTCTAAAAAATAAAGATCGTTTGAGCCAATTCTCGAGAAGCAGAAATGACTTCTGCCGGTCATTTGTATGAGACTTAACCATGAATCAATCTATACTTAGGATTAGAAATTCTGGGACATCGATTTTTAAAACCTGATAAGATTAAATAAAATCATTACTCACATATTTAAAAATGACAATATAGAGTGTAGGTTTCCTTACAAAGCGCTATAAACAATAAAGAACAGAGCTCGCCCAGAAGGCTTGGCATTAGACTCATCCATGAGCCTCAGAACATCCCGATCCAACATTTTGGCGTTTGAACATATTAAGAAATAAACTGATCATTGTTTGTTCACTTGAAAAGCGGGGATTGATTAAATTAAACAATTTGTTATCTTCAAAAAATAGGTTTGAATGGAATACCATTCCATAGTAGATCCCTTAACTAAACCGCTACCTCAAAGCAAGCATGATAAACATATATGAAAATCTTGGTCTTAAGGATATTCTTGAGTGGTGTTGGTCTTAGTGGGAGCTAGTTTGTGTTTTATATATATCATAAACAGTTGTAGACAATGCTTAAGCGCTTATTTTGATTCATGTATATATCATTTGTTTTTCCAGCTATAGTCATTACATATATAATGTGTATGTATGAGGAATCATTACTATGAGTAATAGTATTCCATTTGTAATATAAAGCTTTAGAACACGTCTTTGAATTGGACTCAAACGAAATATGTCTCTCGATATTAGAAAATAATGATATTGTGGTCCTGGTGATTGTTCACTATTGGGCAGAACACCATTGATTGGTATGTGTTGAGTTAATGCGATCCGTTTCTTAGATTAGGAGGGAGAACTTTTGCCGTTATTACATAGTACGGTGTGAAATGGTTTCAACCATGATCTTGGATCAGAACTTAGAAGGTGTATGTGCATTGTCCACAAATTTCGCACAAAATTTATGTTAAATGGCGATTCTTGAACTGGTGACCTTGTCCTAACGTCTTTTATAACGGGAGTTTACAAAAGTCTTGAGTTACCTCTTACAAGTGTAGTTGTAATCTCATACACAAGAGATTCTTTGTACGGATATAACGGTTCGTTACTGACCTCTTGGAGGCGATAGTGATTTGTTGGCCCAACCCTCGATACTAGGCTGAATCACATCATAGCTAGCCATACATGTCAAAGTGTGGTCTAACGACCACCCAAAGTCGACGCCCCCGAGGTTAAGATCATTAACAACACAGCTGCGAGTCGCAAGCGATGGATACAATAACAACATAACACCATGACATTATCAAAATAAAAAGCTCCTATTTCCATCGTGGTGTTGTAAATACATCCAACAAAATACTTGGACCTTGAACACATATCCAAAATACATCATGGAAGAGTATGACAGACTTCGTCGATATAATACAACCACGGTCTCAATATACAAATAACGACCGAAATGGCCCGATGAGGACTTCTGCACCACCGCCTGCTTAGATCTTGGCGGCCAGCAAACGAGATCCTGACGCCTCGTCGCTCTGAGGGCTAGGCATAAAAGCTTCACTTACGGAGATAGAGTCGAGCTATTGGGCGAGTGAATACAAATATCACGATTTGGTCCCCTCATATATTTTAGAGCCGATATATATATATATATACAATTATTAACAAGTTACATGATGAATACTTGTCCAAAAGTCACGAGATAATACACACATGAGCCTCTGACCACAGAATAACACATACTCATCTAATGGAAGCCAGTCTAACACACAAAATCATCAAACTGAGAATCACACACTCCAAATAGCCACATATAGAATGTAAAATAATACGCATATAGGAATCCACCTTAAATAATACACATATGAGAGTCCACACTCAAATAATACACATATGAGGAGTCACCTCCAAATAATCGGATGAGGCCTCCGCCTCCGTCCCTCGGGCCGAGGCTACGCCTCCAATGTGCATGCTCGCACGAGCCTCCCACAGTCACGGGGCAGCCCACACGATATGCTTTCGCCAAACCTCTGGTCGAGGTCACCACGCTCCTTAGTAACACATAAATCAGTGACACGTCGACCTGCTTGACCCTTATTATGTGACCACATATATAGCCTTGCTTGATCGCGCGGTCTCATAATATAAATCATGTTCACAACTATTCCATGATATAAGTCATAATCACTAATATCTCATTATATGAATTATAGTCTCAATTATCTCATAATATAACTCAAAATCTCCATTCTTACGTCATGAATCGAGAATCAAGGAAATCAACACACATATCAATCATAATCTCGATTATTTCAAAGTATAACTTCAAAATCTCGAATTTCCACATAATACGATTAAATGGGTCACACACAATACATATCAGAATATCTCAAAATATCATATGTAGCATATACAACATATTATACATAAAGGTTCCGTCATTAAATTTGTCTTTCCAGTCCAAAAGTAGTAACATGGCGCTAGGCGATGCTGGTGCTAGATCGGCTCAATTCTATTCGAAAATTAGATGTTATAATACATTCCATAGAGTCCTCTCTTAGCATATATGTGTACCCCCAGTGTTATACCACGTCTAAATTAAATTTATAACTCTTGCTTAAGGATTCTATTCGAAGAGTTGATATCTAACTCATTAGACATGTATATTCAATGCATAACCACTTAAAATCTGATGCTAGATCATCGCTAAATTACTCAACAATAACCTCTAAGCACATTCTAAGCAACTTGATTACTCGATTGACTAACTAATTATTCATTAAATACAACCTCGATAAGCACCAGTGCTTATCTGAACTTTCCCCAAGACTTTCTCAACCCGATCCACTAACTTATTCTATCGAATAACAATTCTATACCCAAATCAACTATTTCTAGTCCACCATCCTCATATTATCATTTAAAGTCCTTGAAGAAAAGTCAATAAAATTCAACATCCGACTTACAACCTTTCCAATCGAAATAACTACTCCAATCACCATCCTCTCAGGATACTTAGATAACAATACTATATAATATCCAAATCTAAAAAGTCAACATAAAATTCAAACTCTTATATAGTCAACTATAGCTCCAAATAATAGAAATTCGAAGGGTAAAATCATACCTTTGATCAACGAGATGGGGAAACTTGAGTTTTAAAATTTAGATTCACAAGATTTGCCAGAAAATGAAAAAAAATCAATGGAAGGGAGGATGGTTCGGCCCAAGCAGAGGAGAAGAAAGAAGATTTTTTTGTTTGTGATAAGCTTTATGGATAATAAGTATATAGTGGGGTTAGGGGTGGGAAGTGGGACCTCGAGGAGTAGTTTGGTCAAGTTTGGTTTGCCTATAACGACACAACTTTACTCGGGTTTACCAACCAAATTCGAACCCACAATTAAATTTCTATTCTCTCAAAATATATTATCCTTGACCCATGTAATCATTATTCCATAAAAGAATTGCTACTTTAATCGCAAAACTTATAACCCGGGCGACCTTCTAAAAGTATGCCAGAAATTGCTTGCTCCAGACGGGTTATTTCATGTGGTGATACAAATCTTACCATGCTTGGTAATTTGGAAATCGCGTATAGAGTCGTGTCGAGATGTAATCGTTAGTAAGTAATCTCTTTATAAATCCCTACTTGTTTCCAACCTTACGCAATTGTTGGCTTGACTTCCCCATGCGTTTCTTTTGTTTGATAGTGTAAGTGGCGTATGAGTTGGAGATGATCATTCTTCTCCCTCACCCAGTCACTTTCTGCTAACTGATGTTGATATACCTAACTGCGGGGGATGGGAGCCACTTTTGAACTATATAGTCCTTGGGTGAGGTTCATCTGCCTACGGCGTAGTGTAGTATCCTGCTCTTATACCTTGATTTGTTTTTCTTTCGTAACTGCTGGATGTTGGATTTGGTTTGTGTGATACTCGTGTTTTGCCTTTTCTTTGTCTCATCTAGCGACCATAGTTACCTTGGGAACCGCTCTTGGTGAAATTTCCACCTTCATGGAGTGGGGCTTTCGAAGTCACTACCCTAGTGGTTTATACTCCATATATGGTACATTATTAAACTGGCCTTGTTTTGCTCGTCAAACTTAGAGAAACTATAGGTGTACCTTTCCGAGGTTCTTAAATGCTCAAGGATCAAATCAAGAGTCTTAAGACCCGTCTTATGGCTTTCATTTTCTAGGCGACATGGTATCTGTGGTGTGTGCGTGTGAAATTCCCCCGAAGATTTGTGATAATTTTGATTATAATATTATTTATTGGGAATGGGGTGAGGATGTCTTTCGATAAATTGGTAACATGCTTACTAATGCTTTGACTGACCGGGCGGTACAACCCTCTTTTTGTGTTATTATTGTTCGGATAGAGTTTTGAAGGCCTTTGGTGGTGCCCATGCAGCCTTTCCTTATAATTCCTGTCGATCGAGGGCAAGTAAGTGTTTGGAAGCCTGTCACGTTAGATCTCGTAAATATATGCCGTTGAACAATTCTGGGATGTAAAACCGATTATTAGCATATTAGGTAGCTTTCGATTGACATTAGGAGTTACGATGGGTTACAGTCGCTTCATAAATCATATATTAATATGATGTTTGGTTAACATAAATTAACCTATTGTTATTATGGAATCCAACCTAAGAAGATTCACGCACAACAACGAAACGAACTACCATTTAATTATAACTTCGAGGTTTAAAATATAACGTGAAATATTGGGGAGAAATTTCAAATGAATTCACCCCATAGTCGACTAAGAGGATAAGGAAGAGGGTTCGAATGTATTTTCCTCATAGATCTTGTGATTTTGGAAAAAATTGGAAGAGTTTTGTTCGACTAAAATAGAGAAAGGAGGGTAAAGAGTTTCTATCTTTTTTGAAAGCCTAAAAATATGGCATTGGATACTGCGTATAATGCCTCGGCGGCGCAGGTGGGTGTGGAATTTGATGGGTGGCCTCCACCAAAACTACCACGGGTGCTTATGGGTTTTTCCTCACTCATGTGCTGTTGGCTTTCGGTGGGTGCTAATCCTGCATCCCAGTGAAACTACGCTTAACATTGGAGTTCTTTTTTGGTGGCTTCGAAAAAGAAGATGCATCTTGATGGTATGTAGTAGTACCATCAAATCATATCAAACATATGACACATTTTCGCGATTAGGGTATTTAACCTCCCCATTAAATACTCGCGTCCTCGTTGAGCACGTACACATCAGGACCGTACCATCAGGTGTGAGATTCTAGAGGTAGCTCCTACGGCCTCGAGGTGTCAGCGCTTCATTTCATAGCATAGTTGCAGTTCGGGCAGCTGCTTTGATACCATTACATGCCAGCCCGGCGCACAGGTCGGTCGTTGATAGATTTGATGGGCGGCCTCGCCTTGAGCACCCGCAGTGCTCGGTAGCGTTGTTCTGCGCTCACGTGCTGCTGAAACTTCCGGTGGGTCGCCATCCTAGAATTATCTCGAGGTCAAACACGCTTAACATTTGGAGTTCTTATGAGATGAGCTTCGAAAAAGAAGATGCATCTTGATGTTATAGTAATTACCAATCCAAATCATATCAAACATCACCCTTTACATTTTTTTGTGGTGGGATATTATATATATTCCACGTTTGGAGATAGAAAACTTCATCATTCATTCTTGGCTTTTATGAAAAGCAAAGGCAAAATTTCTCTCCCTCTTTTCTTACCCCACTCCCAGTAGTAGGTGGTACATCTCTTTGGATTTTTACGCCCAATCTCGTCTAGGTTTAATATTTTAAGAGCTCTGGTAAGCTCACTGAGAGGGTTCGTTAAATGCCGTTGGTGTGGACTATTCTTAGAGACGATCTCACGTTGATTGTTGAGTCTCCTCCAGATAAAAAAAAAGTCGCGTCGATTCGCCGTAAACAAAAAATGCATTTTTCTTATCGGAATGGAATCATCAAATTTTTTATCGATATTCCTAATATTTAGCATAGGTATGATTTCTTTGAGAAAGCAAAAGCATTCTAATGCTTTTAATCTGTGAAAACAGCGTCACTCTCCGATTCGTGACAACAAAAAATGCATTTTTCTTATCGAGCGAGGAATTCGTGAGGTTTTTTATCGATGTTCACAATATTAGCATAGGTATGATCTTCTTTGAAAAGCAAGCTTAATTCTAATGCTTTTTAATACTGAAAACAAAAAACGCCATAGGTCCGATTCGGCGACAAAAAAGCATTTTCTTATCGAGCGAGGTCGTCACGAGTTTTTATCGATGAGCAATACAT